>JAJTUV010004689.1:0-15692 GCA_021653895.1 Mastomys natalensis
AATCTGTACACAGGTGATGTCTTGTAAACCTTCTGTCCAATTAAAACCTGTAAGATAAAGACTAGAGCCAGAGATTGGGCAGTAGAAGGGGAGGCAGAGAAAAAGGCTTAGGGGAGGAGAGAGTGAGAGGAATTCGATATAAAAGGCAGAGTAGAAGCAGAAGCAGGGGTAGTCGATGGGAGAAGAAGAGAAGAAGTAGAAGCAGGAGGAAGCAGGCAGAAGGAAGCAGGAGATAGAAGAAAGCTGATGACAACGGAAGAGCCGGAGCTCGGAGGACAGGGATGCGGCCTGGGATAACCGCAAGTTATAAGGGATCTCATAGTTGGGGAATAGAGTAGTGTAGTGGTAAATCTGCCCAATCCAGGCGTGCTATTTATACCATAATTATTGAGTTGTGTTTTCCTTTACTGGTCTCACTTCGGGTAGGAGACTTACAGCCACGAATTTGGGGATTAAATAATTCCTTCTACAACACAACTTCACACTTTACATCCTTTACTGGACAACAGACAAACGTGAAATATTGGAAGAAGCAGGATAGGAGTTGGTTTCGGGGCCTGAGAATATGAACTCAGTTTTGACCTGTTAGCAAGGTAGAACTTGTTCCTGAGATGACTGAACTCAGGAAACTGTTTCCTAACAGATTGTAGCATGGGTATCCTGTACTTTCTGGCTAATATCCACTTATAAGTGAGTACATATCACACATGTCCTTTTAGGTCTAGGTTACCTAACTCAGAATATTTTCCTAGTTCCATCCATTTGCCTGCAAATTTCGTGATGTCTTTGTTTCTAATAAACTGAATAGTATTCCATTGTGTAAATGAACCACATTTTCTGTATCCATTATTTGCTTAAGGGACATCTGTGATGCTCCATAACTGTCCTCTGAAAGGCCCCACCAGCAGCTGAAGATACAGAGAACTACAGCTAAACATTTGATTGTGCTCATGAAGTCTTGTGCAAGAGTTGAGGAAAGGATTGAGGGTCCTAGAGGGATAGGGACTCCACAAGAAGACTAACAGACTGAACTAACCTGGACCCTTTGGGAATCTGAGAGAATGAACCACCAACAAAAGACCATACACGGGCTGGACCTAGACCCCCTGCACATATGTAGCAGATGTGCAGCTTGGTCTTCATGTGTGTCCCCAACAACTGGAGTGGGGGTGGGGTGTTTTCCCTGACTCTGTGGCCTGCCTGTGGATCCTGTTTACCTGACTGGGCTGCCTCAGTGGAAGATTATGTGCATGGCAGGGGGTGGCTTTCAGTGTCTCACAGAAGATGGGGAGAGCAGAGGGGGAGAGGTTAGAGACACTGGAAGGAGAGCAGGCTGAGATGGGGATGTAAAGTGAATAAATTAATTAATGGAAAAATAAAATCAATTATTTTTAAAATTAAAAATATATATTTATGCTTTCTATAGGTTTAGATTCACATACATGTTAGGTTGCTTAAAGACAAAAGCAGCCTGGATGACAGTGGTATCAGAAAGAAGATGAATCACCTTATTTGCCTGTTAGATTTGAGTTCCACATTCGGAGTTTAATATTCATTGGATTCACAGATATGTGAATCCAGAAAAAGTATGGGAAGCCAGAAAAGTATGAGTCCTATATGTTCTTAGCAGTAAATAAGTAGCTGGTGTCTGTCAATGTCTAGCATTAATGATGAGTGTGAAAGCAAAACAGAATTAGTTCATTTTTCTCCTTCTCCCAAAAGAAGCTTCTAACAGCATTAGTAGTGAAGTGACTAAGAGGTATACAATTGTGTGCCAATTGATTTATCATTCTAGAAACCTTACTTCCTTGTTTTCCAGATTCTTTTCAACTATTTTTGTTCTTAGACATTTGTTTTGTGGCTGCTAAGATTTGGTTGCCATAGATTCTTAAATTTTCTATCCTGTAATTTTAAGTTATCAATTTACTAGATATATATTTTGTTTTATGTTTTCATTATTAAAATATATTATCTTAATACATATCACATATTGTGTATTACAATGTGTGAGTGTGTATAGCTGTGTGAAGTTTTGCATTTTCTGAATTCCCTGAAATTTTTGGAAGCTTGTTTCTTTTTACTTTATGTACAGGAACTTCACACACACACACAATTAAGATGATCTTGGCTCTTGAGTCAAAAGTTGTAGAACCACTAAAAGATGAATCCACAGGACTAGTACATTCTATACTCCAGATTAATCAGGCAGACATATATTGTTTTGATGAGAAATTATGATTGAAAAATATATTTAGGTCTTGCTTTTATGGTGATCAGAGTCCAATAAAGGTTACTAATTCACATAAACCTGCCTTCCAGTGATATATTTGAAATATTCCTGGTAAGTCAGCTAATTTAATTTTAAACTCTTTTTGAGCTGTCCTCCTCTTTTACAGACTTCTAGTAAACCTTTTCTTCAGACCTAATCACATTGACATTTGGACAAATGCAGATTGTGTTTAATTAATGTCTTTTAGGTGGTTTTCCACATGGATTGATTAGGCATTTTTGTTTGTTTGCTTGCTTGCTTTTTAGTCTCAGCAAGTTAATTTAGTCTTTAGAGTTATTATATCTGATAAGTTAGTGATCATTAATTCATCTATTTTAAAAAAAACCCTATATTTATTTTATGTGCATGAGTGTTTTATCTACTTGTGCTTGCAATGCCCTTGCAGGACAGAAGAGGGTGCTGGAGTCTCTGGAACCAAAGTTACACATATTGTTAGCCACCATGTAGGTGAAAGGAAATAGAACAGAAGTAGGTCCTCTGCAAGAGAGCAAGTGCTCTTAATCACTGAGCCACCTCTCCAGCCTACTGTTCAATTTTTCTTAACTGTAAATGTTTTGAAAATTCAGATACTATGTCTTCTTACACCAAAATTCTTTAAATTCTTGGATCTCTGCATTTTCAAAATAGTCATATTATTATAGAAGACAAACCATCAATTGAGAATGCTATTAAGGAGATTTTGCTCAGAAGACAAAGGAAAGTGTTTTTTTGAAGACTCAACAATTCAAAGGTATCAAAGTGGCTACAACAGTGATCCAAAAGGGCAAGGATTCATGTTTAGCTGAGAGAAGAACTTGGCAGAGTCATCCATGTGGTGCTGATTTTATACGCATGAAAGAATGAAGGGGATGTAGAGTCTCCTAACACAGAATGCTGCTGAGACTAAGCAGTGTATAACAGGGTAGGAGTACCTGTAAGTATGCCCTGAGTAGCCACTCCTTGAAGCTGTGAGGGTAAAGTTTACATGGCAATGGAGACCCTAGGATGTTGAGGGCCCACCTTAACTAAGCCATCTAATAAGCTTGGGACACAACTGAATGAAAAGTACACAGTGATCTGAGCACTAGCTTTCATTCTACTTCTCCATAGTGGATGTAATTGACCAGCTGCCTTAAGCTTTTGCCTTCTTCATTCTTCACCATGAATGATTAGTCTCTTAAACTATTTATTAGACAATATAAATTCTTTCTAACATTAAGTAGCTTTTAACAGATATTTTGTCACAGAAACAAGTAACTAATATGTAGTTTACCAAATTTAATGAAAACCCCAATTATAATATTTGTAACAACCTTTCTAATGATTGTTGCCATGTTTTCTATTTTTTGAGTATGCTTTTTCAATTGAGTTCATATGTAGTTAAGTTGATAACCAAAATTAGCCCTCATGTATATTACCAAGAATGGGATATCTGGATCATATTATTGTCTTATTTTTATTTTTCTTAGGAATCTTTTTACCTTTTCTAAAGTTGTTACTGTAATTTATATGAGAAGATTCTTTTTTGTATTTTTCTTTTTTCTTTTTTATTCACTTTACATCATGATCACAGACCCCTCCAAGTTTCACCCTCACATACCCTATCTCCAATTGCCCCTTCCCTTTCTTCTCAAATAATGGGAAGCCCCATGGGTATCAACTTGCTCTGGCACATCAAGTCGCAGCAGGACTAAGTGTAGCCTCTCCCACTGAGGCCAGACAAGGAAGCCCAACTAGGGAAAGGGATTCAAAGGCAGACAACAAAGTCAGAGACAGCCCCAACTCCAACTGTCAGGGGCCCACATACTGATGAAGCTGCACATCTGCTACAAATGTGTAGGGGCCTAGGTGGATCCCATGCAAGCCCTTTGGTTGCTGGTTTAGTCTCTGTGAGCTCCTTGGCCCAGGTTAGTCGACTGTAGGTCTTCTTGTGGTGTCCTTTACCCACCAAGTTCACTCAATTTTATCCCCCACTCTTCCATAAGACTTCCTGAACTCCACCTGATGTTTGACTATGTGTCTCTGCATCTGTTTCCATCAGCTACTGGTTGAAGTCTCTCAGAGCACAGTTATGCTAGGCTCCTGTCTGCAAGTATAACAGAATACCATTAATAGTGTCAGAATTGGCTCTCTACAATAGAGTGGGTCTCAAGTTGAGCCATTCGTTCAGTTGTTCAGTGTTTGCTCCATCTTTATCCCTGCACATCTTGTAGGGTCCAAGGTTTTGTAGATAGGTTGTTGTCCCCCTTCCTCCACTGAAAGTTCTACCTGTCTACAGGAGGTGGCCACTGCAGTCTCCGTATTCCCAGATGCTGGGAGTCTCAGCTAGCTTCATCTTCATAGATACCCCAGAGTCTCCTCTGTTCTAGGTCTCTGACTTATCTCCAAAATGCCCCCCACAAAGATTTTGGTTCTTTGTCTCAAACCTCCCTCTCTTCTCCCCACACCCATGACCCAAGTCTTCTCCCATCAAGTTCCTTCTTCTAGCCACCTCCAGTGTCTATTTTATATATCCTTTGAGTGAGATTTAAGCATCCTCCATTGGGTCCTCCCTGTTATGTGGGTTCTTTGGGTAGCCTTGTTATCCTGTACTTTATGGCTAATGCTCACTTATAAGTGAGTACATACCATGTGATATTTCTGGATCTATCTTATCTCAGTCAGGATGATCTTTGTAATTCCATCCAATTGCCTGTGAAATTCATGATGTGTTTGGTTTTAATAGCAGAGTAGTATTCCATTGGGTAGGTGTACCACAATTTCATTATCCATTCTTCAGTTGAGGGACATCCAGGTTGTTCCCAGTTTCTGGCTATTAAGAATAACACTGCTATAAATAGAGTTGAGGAAGTGTCCTTGAGCTATGGTGGAACATCTTTTGGGCATATGCCCAGGACTGGTATAGTTAGCCCTTGAAGTAGAACTATTCCTAATTTCTGAGAAACCACCAAATTGATTTTCAACGTGTTTGTACAAGTTTGCACTCCCACCAGCAATGGAGGAATGTTCCTCTTTCATATTCTTCCCAGCATGTGCTATTATTTGAGTTTTTGATCTCACCCATTCTGACAGGTGTAAGATGGAATCTCACAGCTGTTTTGATTTACATTTCCCTGATAACTAAAGATATTGAACATTTCTTTAAGTGCTTCTTGTCCATTAGAGATTCCTCTGTTGAGAATTCTCTGTTTAATTTTGTAATACATTTTAAAATTGGGTTAGTTGGTTTGCTGGCATCTAATTTCTTGAGTTCTTTATAGATTTTGGATATTAGTTCCCTGTCACTTTCTTACCATGATGAATTTGTATTGCTACTTACATTTAATATATGTTGAGATGCAATCAGTCTATTTTTTTTATTTGAATTTATCAGATGAGTAAATACCGTGAGCATTTACTCACATGTCCACTGAGCATTTATTTTTCTTGTTTTGTGCAGGGTGAGTTCAGATCACTTGCTGGACCAACATTGGATTGTTTGCTTTTTGTTATTATGTTGTCTTACTGAGTTATTTAGCTATTGTAGACATGAACCCTTTGTCAGATGATTAGTTGGCAAGTATTTTGTCCCATTCTATATGTTGTCTCTTAATTCTTCTGTTTGTTTCTTTTATGTTAAATAAGCCTTTTGGCTTGATATTATTTAATTTCTCAATCTTTCATTTCCTATAGTTTTTGAGTCCAGAGAAAGAAACAGTTATCTTCGCTAATATGTTGAAATATTTCCCATATGTTTTCCTCTAGTAGCTTCAGAGTTCCAAATCTTATAGCAAAATATTTGCTCACAGTTGAGTGGACATTTTTTTGTTTTGTTTTGTTTTGTTTGTTTTGTTTTGTTTTGTTTTTGTTTATTTTATTTTATTTATTTTTTTTGGTTTTCGAGACAGGGTTTCTCTTTATAGCCCTGGCTGTCCTGGAACTCACTCTGTAGACCAGGCTGGCCTCAAACTCAGAAATCTGCCTGCCTCTGCCTCCCAAGTGCTGGGATTAAAGGTGTGTGCCACCACTGCCCGGTTTGATGGACTTTTATACAAGGTGAAAGTTGTCAGACTTCAGCCTTCTAGATTGAAGTATCCAATTTTTTTCTTAGAAGTATTTTCAGAGAGTATATCTTTTCTTAAAGTTAACTGGATAGAATCTAATGAGGAAAATGGGTTAAATGTGTTAAATAAATGGGTTAAATACATGGATTTAATTAAGAGTCATTTTTATTTTATCAGTTTGTCTGTTTTTATGCTAATATGCTGTTTGTCCTTTGACTCTGAATATGGAAGACTTATTTTATGGAATATGTTATTTGTTTTTCAAATAGAACTATCCTTCCCACTTATTTCATAGATCCTTGTTCTGTTGAATTCTGGGGGAGAACAAAGTAAAGTATTCATAGTTGCAGTGAAATACTTTCCCTTTAAATCAAAGCTCTTATACCTTGATAGGGACACATGACTCTTTGGATTTTAAAATCAATACATTCTATCACCTAATATTTTTGACTGTTCTATCTTTTGGCAGTTTGATAATGTTTTTGTTTTTTTCCTGCATAAAATATGTTTTACTTTATGAGGTACACAAAACATCTCCTAAAAAATGAGAGAATAGGAAGAACTCTACAACACAAAACTAAAAATGTAAACATATGTGCTAAAATTTAGATGTAAAAAACTGAGTGTACAACTTTCAAAACCATGAAGAAGATAATAGAAACTATCCCAGCAAAACACATTCATATATATTAGAAATTATAATTTCAACTGACAAAAGAGAAATTATGAAAATTTTAGATAGTTGGATGGGAATGGAAATAATAACTCTGAATTAGTTAACCCAGACAAAGAAAGACAACATTGTACATTCTTTTTTTTCATGTGGATGTTAGTTTAAATTTTTACTTTATGTATATACCAGGGAACTATAACAAGCAATAGGTAGGGAGGGAGGGGAGACAGATTGCAGGCAGTAAAATTTATAAAGGAGGAATGGTAGATATATATGTATACACACATGAGCATAAACACACACACAAGAGAGAGAGAGAGAGAGAGAGAGAGAGAGAGAGAGAGAGAGAGAATAAATGCAGTTACCCTATAGCAAGGGGACAATGCTCTTCCTACACACTATAGACTATCAAAACATCTAGTGCTAGAAATGGGACAAGTGCTTGGGGTTGTTTTTCAGTAGGGTCCCATGAACTTCCAAATATTACAATGTACTACCATTGCTCTTGATTCCCCTCCAGAATTTTAGAATAAGACCCTTTTGATGAAGCCACTTCATACTTGAGTCATGGAAGCTTTATCCCAACTGACTGGTATTCAGAGTGTAGGAAGATGCAATGTATGCTACCAGAGGAGAAAGGTATCTGTGAGGTGTACCTATAAACGGTTTTAGACATAGTAATGACTAGCATAACAAAACATGTCCTTTGATGCAATTGTAGCATAAAATTCGGGGTGTAACCAATCACTTTCTGATTGGGGTTAAGTCCTCCTATACAAAATAAAACTGATACCCAGAACCATTATTGGCCCAAGAACCTGTGGCTAGACCTGTCATAGGTCCCAGTGGAGAAACTACCACATTATTTTTTCTAAATGGAGAGGGTGTTATTAAACTCATTCTTAATGACTTATTATACCCACAAGTAAATAGATTTCTTAATCCATACCTTGAAAAGCTTCTGTTTGCATTAGATTGTGACCCACAACTGGCCAAGGTTCAGTGATTAAGAGGCTGTGGCATTCTCAGTCATAAACAGAATTTACATACCACACCTCTCTGAGAATCTTTGGGAATTGTTGCAGAAGATGGGCAGAAAGGGTGTAAGACTCAGAGACAATGGATTACTGAAAGGTAAGATTATCTTCAGAATACAGCAGAGAAGCTGCATATATGAACTGACAGTGGTAGCAACAGCATGCACAAAACCTGTGCAAGTCAAACCAGACAAAATTCTAGCATGGACAGGGTATTTGGAACTTTTGGCATTTGTTAGCTGCTGGGCAATGAAGATGCATTTTTTTTAAAGTGTGAAGATATAGCATATGAGTGTAATCTCTGGAAAGTCAATCCAACTTCGGTGGAAGAAATATTTACACAGCTCTAAGTGGTCTTGATGGGCTAAACAAAGGATACAAAATTGGGTGAATATGACATGGAGGTGAAACTGAGACAAGTTGGGGAGGGGGTGAATATGATCAAAACATTTTATATGAAATTCTCAATAATTTTTAAAAAAGATGTCTCCACAATCCTATATTTTAATTAATTTAAGAATCCTCTGCCAGATTTATAGCTAGAAAAGATTCTTTCCACTAGGGGACTTCTCTTTACTCAATTGATTTTGATTATCATCTTGGATATCTACCCCCCTCTCTCCTCTCCCTCTCACTCTCCCTCTCTCCTCTCCCTCTCCCTCTCCCTCTCCCTCTCCCTCTCACTCTCCCTCTCTCCTCTCCCTCTCACTCTCCCTCTCTCCTCTCCCTCTCACTCTCCCTCTTCCTCTCACCTCTCTCTTTCTCTCTGCTTGTAGATTATAATATAGCTCTCACCTACTTCTCCAAGACCATACACCTGTCTGTCACAGTGTTCTCCACAATGATAATAATGGACTAAGCCTGTAAAACTGTAAGCCATGTAAGCAAACCCTCAATTAACTGCTTTCTTTTATAATATTGGCCCTCGTCATGGTATATCTTCACAGCGATAAAACAGTGACTAAAACAAGCCTTATGTTTGTGGGGTTTTT
This sequence comes from Mastomys natalensis, assembly GCA_021653895.1. Classification (NCBI taxonomy): domain Eukaryota; kingdom Metazoa; phylum Chordata; class Mammalia; order Rodentia; family Muridae; genus Mastomys; species Mastomys natalensis. The sequence continues at coordinate 9,015 of JAJTUV010004689.1, forward strand.
TTAGGCATCACTTACGTTTTTAGTCTCTTTTTTTTCTCTTGTTTGTGCCTTCTTTTAACACTTTTAATTCTTTGATAAAGTTCATGATTTTTTTTTAAAGTTCTATGTCCTGAGTTTCATTCTGGTGAGTCTCTCTGGAGAACATTTACATAGGACTGGTAGTTTGTTTTTTTATAGGGGTAGGGGACAGAGAGAATACTATCTTGATCTTTTACAGTGTTTGTAGTTTTCTGAAAAGATCTGGCATCCTGACTTCTTTTGTTGGTTCTGTGTCTGATGTGGTTAGAGCAGCCTGGGACAGAGCACAGGGAAAATGGGCCTGATGTTTACGTATGGTACAGCATTAAGTCAGGACGGACTTACAGGGGGGTTCATAATAAAGAATGTATATCCCAGTCTGAACATGGAGCTTCAAAATGGTGAGGATAGGGTTACCTATTTTCTTTTTGCTTTTTTATTGTAGCTAATAAAATATTCAAATTATAAAAAAAAAGAATATGATGTTTTAAATTAAGAAATAACTAATTGTTTCTGAGATATATTGAGTTTCCTTGCAGGAGTTCAGTAACTGTAATATTCCAACAATATACTTTAGACTTTATTTCTCAAAATATATTAACCATGAATGATTGTTTAGATTATCACATTTACTGCTAGCACTTCTATCCACAAATCAATAAGTAATAAGCTCTAGTGTCCTTATTGGAATTAGGGACTGGTCACACCAATGCTTTCAAGCATAGTTCATCACTGTGTGTATTCATGAGTTCATGAAATGCCAAAAGGAGGTAGCTATGTTGAATCTTTCTTACTCCATGCTCAAGTCTTGAAACATTTCACAAGAGATTTAAAAAAGAACAAATGAAAACAGGGCTACAATCAATATATCTGTGTATTATCAACTATAAGGAGACCCTAAAATAAGAAGTAAATTAACACAAATGAAGAAAGTGGTTGTTAAAAAAAATATAAAGATAGGCCAAAAAAAAAATGATGCCAAAAAAGTCATATAAATAGAACTCCTGCTAGATTTCAATACAAAGAAATCAAATTTATAAAATTTTCGAAATTGACACACATGGAAAGGAACATGACATTTTACCCAAGACACAAAAATTGTGTGCCTTCCAGTATTGGTGATGTGACTTGAAAGAAAACACTGCTCAAAGTACTGATAGTACACATCTACGAGGAAATATATTTTTATTTCTTGGTATTTTAAAAAAAACAGGTACTAATGAAATAATTTCATTGTGCCACTTGTTTCTGGCAGAAAACAGTTTTAATGTGTTGGCAAAATTTTATAAAGTCACAATCATATTTGTTTTGATTTTTGAAGAGAACCTTCATAGTTTCCATTCTCATGACAACTTTTTTTTTTTATCCTACTATGGTACAAAGTGAAGAGGCCTTTTATATTTGCATTGTAACTGTCATTAGAATTATTTTTTAATCAAATACTTCCACCATTACAGTGCATAATTTTTAAATATTTTCATGAATGTTCTTGTTTAATTTCATCAATGATTGAGATATAATAACAGGGAAGTATTTTATTATTCATCTTAGAGGTAAGCAAGTTGATCTTAAGAAGATTTGGGCCCTAAAATAACTGGTAAATGTGAAGCGCGGGTTGAAACATAGTTTAAATGAATCCAAAATTCTTATTTGACATTCTTCTGTGATAATAATTATGGAAAATACAGCTTCGTCTTTTAAACCTAAAGAATTTTTAATAACACTTTTAAAGTTTGTTGGAATCTAATTACTCAACATTAATTCACTTTGAGGTCAGAGAATAGTTATGACAAGTTTCTAAAGTTAAAATTATTTTAAAACATTAAAGAGAAATCAGTCAGTGTCCCCAACAGATAAACTGTAAGCATTGTAAAAGACATGGTAACAGGAACGGGAGTGGTCCTTGCTATTTTTATTAGAGGACTGTACAAAACAGATAATCAAGGGTAAATTTATAGACTTCACAATCTCTTTTGTTAGCAGTTAATGATAGAAACAGAAAAATAGTAATGATCTATAAAACTTACTCCAAGCTGCACTTACAATACCAGGAGCAGTGACAGCAGGGCTATGGCACTGGGCATTGTGTACACAATGGTAGCAGCTGTTTCTTGCTTGTTAATGTTAGTTCTTAGGAAGTAGCTCATGGGGAGAGGATTGTTGACAATTCCCTCTATAAAACTAATTGCTTACATTCAGCTAATCAAAAGGAGACTCACCTCTAGAGACTAGAATTTGTTTAGGAAGTGCCAGGAAAACAGTCTTTGAAATGGGATTTCCGTCAGTCAGTTCAGTTTTAGAATTACATTGGAAAATTCTCAAGAGCTGCCTTTCTTCTGGTTCCTGTCAAAATATCAACAATAGGGAGTAAACAGTCCTGTAAAACCACTCAGAAGAACATCTTAAAATCTCAGAAATGACTGAAACTTTCCACTGTAAAAATTATTCTTTTTTTGTAATTATTTATTTACATTCCGAATGTTCCTCACCTTCCTGGTCCCCCTCCCAGAGTTCTTCACCCTATCTTCCCTCCCCTTTGCCTCCTAGAGAATGTTCTTCTTTCCTGGGTATCAAGTCTCTACAGGATTAAGCACATCCTCTCTCACTGACAAGGTAGTCTTCTGCTACATATGTGCCAGGGCTACAGACTAGCTCATATATGCTCTAGAAAGTCCCAAAGACTTGTGCTATGAGAGGCTCCCAGAACTCAATGGGGATGACTTTATCCAAAGTAGAAATGATTCTTAAACAAAACATAGTAAGCAGCACTACACAACCTCCTAATAGAATCCTGTGTTCCCTATGCAATAATTTCATAGCTCCAATGTGAAAGAATGGAAAACCCTAGGAATAATTAGGGAATTTCTAGTGTGTGAAGAATCGTTAATCATACTGTGATTTCATTTTTTGAATAAAGCTCTTAATTTCTAGAATCAACAGTCTAGTGAATTAGAAAACAAAATCTGGAGACTTTGGCAAACAATTTTGTATTTTGTAAAATGTTAACTATTCCATTTCTAGAAATTTACATAAAACTTAAATTATACTTTTATGTGACTGCTTATAGTAGTATGATTGATAATGGCTAGAAATGGAAAAGGCCTAAATGACTATTAAGCTGAAGAATGGGTCAATAAAACTTGTTATCAACTTATAAGGGAATGCTATTCAATAACCAAACGAGAATGAATTAATTAATAACACCTGTTACAATGCAAATGAACCTTGAAAACATTATGCTTCATTAGCTGGGTATGGAAATATAATCTGTAATATCAACACTTTGAAAACTGAGGTAGGTGGATTGTGAGTTCATTTTCAGACTATAATAAGTATTAAGTAGAATTCAAGATGAACATGGGCTGTATAGTGATGCATGGTATCAAAAAATGTTAAGCAAAAAAGGCAGTATTGGGCTGGGTAGGTGGCTCAGTGGTTAAGAGCACTGACTGCTCTTCCAGAGGTCCTGAGTTCAAATTCCAGCAACCACATGGTGGCTCAAAATCATCTGTAATGGGATCCGATACCCTCTTCTGGTGTGTGTCTGAAGACAGTGACAGTGTACATACATAAAATTAATAAATCTAAAATTAAAATAAAAAAAATAAAAAATGAAGGCAGTCTTAAAGGACCACTGTGTGTATCATCTACATGATATGACTACAACTTGTGAATTCATACAAATGAAATATTTTAGTGGTTGTGGGGACTTGATATGTTGGCAGGGAAATATGACTTATTTTAAGTGATTAGTATTGTAATTGATGTGATCAATGTGTGAATTATCTATGTGTAGAAATATTTATCATAATAAATCACAATTGCTATTTAAATATGTTAAAATTTTGAACAAAACAAAATAAGATAAGAAACTTTAAAAGTGCTCTAAAATTAAATAATAATGTTTCATAGTTATAAACATACTAAACACCATTAAACTATGTACTCTCATTTGTGATTTAATTTCTGAAAATTAAAAGAAAATAGTGATAAACAAGACTTTTCAGTATGCAATATGTGTATGAGGCTTTCATTACTTTTCTTTGGATTAAAATATCAATAGCCTATGCTTGGACCTCAATTTTGAGGTTAGAAGATATTGGCATCTATTCAGTATCCTGCCACTTTCTGCTTGTATATCCTTTAGCCATTTAATCATTTGTGCTTTATTCAATTAATTCATTATTAAAGTTGAAATAATAATACTTGACTCATGAGATTTTTATGATAGCCAAATGTATTATGCAAAAAATACTTTTGAAGTCTCAAGGATTTGGTAGACACTTCATTTGGTAGACTAATTCATAGCTTTAAAAGGGAAGCAATTTTCTTTTGCTCTTCTGTACTCTGATCACCTCTTCTTCTGAGGCCTGCTGATACCAGAGGACTCCAAATGAAATGTTTCTTAGCATCTATTACTTGTGGAGCAGTTGCTTCTGAGTTACTTTCATATTTTATGTGATCTTAAGCTTCTAAAAGTCAAGAATTAAATTTTTTCTTTGCTCTAATTACATGTAAACTAACAAAGTTTGTACACACAATTTTCTTGGATATTGGATCTTGGTGAAGTGAGCAAGAATAAAGTTTAGAAACAATTCAGAAAAGGTATCTGTGCAGTTAAATTTCAAAAATTTATCAGTATTCAAAACTCTGAGAGGACTAAAAATTTTGAGCAAGAGAATTAAGCTCAAGGGATTCCTTTAAAAAAACTGCAAAGATTTTGATGAGTCTGAAAACTACCTATGGAATCCCAAATGCAAACAATTTTTATCTCCATATTCTCCAGCTGTTCTTTGGCAAAATAAAGATACTTGGTAAAATAATACTCAAATTTTCTTTCATTCCTAATGTACTGTGACTCCATTTTGTTTTTCTTCTAAATTCTTTACATTTCTAGGAAAGATATATGAATAATAGGTGATATTAAATAATTTAATTATAGCAAGAAGATTTTAAAATGAAAACCTTAAAAATAGCCTTTTTTTTCATAAGTAAGTCATATTTTCCGTTATTTAAAATTGATATTTCATTTGGTAAATTGTATAAATGCTACACAATAATACACAGAAAGATTAAACACAAAGTTACAAAGAAATAAAAATGAGCATAAAGTATTTTATTATTAACATTGTTTCATGGAAGTAGGAGGAGAAGTACAATTTCTTTGCACATTTTGCTGTCTACATCAATATGTGGATAGCAATATGGAAGCAAATTGGATATGAGTTGTTATGACATATGAGTAAACATCTAATCACATGGGAGTTATTTGCTAACTCCCTTCATCATACTATTGTTTATGCAGCAAGGAAGGTTTACCTACTAATTTACCTTTGGATTGCTGTTTGATATGAAGATTTTGCTCTGGAGAAGTATTTTCATCTGATTCTATGGGTTTTATATTTGGTGATATTTATTCTAACTGTAGAGTAGTGCTTTTCATGATCAGTGCTGGGTTAAGCATTAAGCAATTCATTTTTTTGCTCTTGTCACTGTATTATATATTTTATTAGAAATGTGATAGAACAGCTAACATATTTAACTCATGTGTTGGATTGCTGTAGCTATATTATGCATGACAAGTTGTGTTTTAAAATTCATATTGGTTGCTTTGTCTTTTGCACTGACAGAACTTAAGCAGAGTTCATTGAACAGTTCCCCCAAAAGGAAGAACTTTCTTTATAAGCCAGATATTAAAGAAAATGTCTTCTAATGACAATGTAACAAACTGAAATTGTGAGTTAATAAGATTGAACAGACTTTCTGTCATAAAAATTTTACTTTCTAACATGGCTCACTCTTCTTCCACTTTTTGGCTGCCAGAAGATTTAGATGTGAGTGTTTCCATTTCCACTGATAGTGCTGGATCCTCAAAAATCTATACTAATTACATTAATATCACCCATTCAGCAAAATACTACCACACTACAAGATATCCAAAAAGCATGTATCTTAGAACTATATATGGTAATAACTAGGAGTTACCTTACTTTTCTTACCTTACTTTTCTTATTAAATATGAATGAAGACACATACTGAAATACAAGACAGAATATAGATCCTTAAATATAGCATTAAACCTTGATAATAGCTTATTTTGTGTACTTCCCAAATATGTGAATCAATAAACTTTTATATTTTACATAAGTTTGAGTTGGACTCTTGTAATCTAATGATTCCTCACTGGTACATACTGCATCTAAGAATTTTATGTTTTCCATCTTTCTGTTAATACTTTCTTTATAATTTATATGCAAATGTTTCATGTTAATTAATAGTCATAAAGATAGGAAGATAGAAAGAACCCTTGAGTGAAGATGCACTTTCAAAATTATTACAATTGTCAGTAGTATTAAATCTACATTTAAAAAAGCATAATTGACAATATAATAATGATTATACGATTTATATGTTATAGAAAGATAAAATAATTACTGAGGATGTTACAGTTGATATTTCAACTATATAAAATCTAAGGTGATATTAGATGGCATATAGCAAATTTTTTACACATAAGTATCATAAAGAAGCTGTCACATGGCAGCTCTTGACTATAAATGATTGCTTTATAAGTAACCTAAGAAAATACTCAAAAGGCGCATATATGTTATTTTTGCCACGCAGTTAATTTTGTTACCAGAAAGTTTATAACCAAAGAAA
>JAJTUV010004690.1:0-16967 GCA_021653895.1 Mastomys natalensis
AGCTGTAGTTAGCTTTCCCCAGCCACACATGGTGATGCTGAGGCTTCACCTCACCATCAGGAAAAACAGGCTTAGAAAGTCCGGTGACCTGCCTGACACACAGCCTGAGCTGGGCGGAAGTCACGGCTGCCTCTCGGTGGTCCCAGGATCCAAGTGTTTTTACCAGATACAATAAGGTAAATCTCTCTCTCTCTCTCTCTCTCTCTCTCTCTCTCTCTCTCTCTCTCTGTTACTTTTCTATTGCTATGACAAAAACCTGTGACCAAGGCAACTCATAAAAGACAGCGTTTAATTGGGCTTGTGGTTTCCAAGGGTTAGGGCCCATGATGGTGGAGCAAAGGCAGGAACAAAATGTGAGAGAGGGCAAATTTTGAGCCTCAGAGATTGGGAATGGCTTGAGTCCTTTGAAACCTCAGAGCCTGCCCCAAGTAACACACCTCCTCCAACAAGACCACACCCCCTCCAACAAGACCACACCCCTCCAACAAGACCACACCCCCTCCAGCAAGACCACACCCCTCCAACAAGACCACACCCCTCCAACAAGACCACACCCCTCCAGCAAGACCACACCCCTCCAACAAGACCACACCCCAGTCCTTCTCAAACAGTTCCACCAACTGGAGACCAAGTATTCAAACCTATGAGCCTGTGGGAGCCTGGACTGGCTGGTTCTGTGTGTCAACTTGACACAAGCTGGAGTTATCACAGAGAAAGGAGCCTCCCTTGAGGAAATGCCTCCATGAGATCCAGCTGTAAGGCATTTTCTCAACTAGTGATCAAAGGTGGGAGGGCCCATTGTGGGTGGTGCCATCCCTGGGCTGGTGGTCCTGGGTTCTACCAGAAAGCAAGCTGAGCAAGCCAGGGGAAGCAAGCCAGCAAGTAACATCTCTCCATGGCCTCTGCATCAGCTCCTGCTTCCTGCCCTGTGTGAGTTCCTGTCCCGACTTCCTTTGGTGATGAACAGCAATGTGGAAGTGTAAGCTGAATAAACCCTTTCCTCCCCAACTTGCTTCTTGGTCATGATGTTTGTGCAGGAATAGAAACCCTGACTAAGACAGGGCCATTCTGCTGGGTGGTGGTGGCGCACGCCTTTCATCCCAGCACTTGGGAGACAGAGGCAGGCGGATTTCTGAGTTTGAGGCCAGCCTGGTCTACAGAGTAAGTTCCAGGATAGCCAGGGATACACAGAGAAACCCTGTCTCAAAAAACCAAAAACAAAACAAAACAAACAAAACAAGACAGGGCCATTCTTATTCAAACCACCACACACGATTTCTTTCTCTCCTTTGATATTTCCAACTTCCACACAAACCTTCCACACTTAGAATCGACTATGGGGTGACAGGTTTGGGAAGTGGAGGGGGTTTCCTGGGGAGTATGGATAAACAATTTGTCTCTACTCCTCAATTTGACATGCTCAGTCTCCTTTTCTCTCTCTTGGCACTGGAAACTGCACCTGAAAACTCACTGTCAGTCACTTTTGAGATCTCTTTTTCAGAGCTGGAATCTGAATCTGTCTTGAATCCGACAAGCAAATGCTCTTCCACTGAGCCCCACACCTCAGCTCAAGTATTCTGGGTCCTTAATACTCAGAGGGAGGCTTTCCAGCTTTGGACTCAAAGATAACCTGTGGCTGTGGACGTAGCTTGGTGGAAGAGGACTTACCCGGCATGCACGAGGCCCTAGGTTCAAGCCCAAGTACTACAAAAAGAAGTTAATTTTTGTATATAACTTGGAATATGTTTTTTGCCTTTTTTCTTTACTTTAGAGATCTGCATACATCTATAAAATGAAATGTGATCATATATATCCCTTCTAATTACCTTTCTCTCTCCCCGAACTGCCCCTTCCCAACTTCATGCATTTTTTTTTTCAAATAACCCTCCAAATTTATTTAGTGCGACCCATGTGTGCATGATGTGTAGCTGTCCCCGAAGCATGAGAAAACAGCGATGGACACACTTCCTCCAGAAAGAGTCCCTCTCTCTCCCCCGGCAGCTCCCTGCCAATGGCTCCTCAGTATGCTGTGGAGCTGGGATTCATCTGCTGTATTGACGACGCTGGAATTTTGCCTCCTGCGATCTTATGTAGGTCCTATGCAGGTAACCCCAAGTGCTGTGCGCTCATGCGTACAATAGCTGAGTCATTTTTACCCTCTCTTCCATGGTGTCCCCCGAGCCTTGGTCCTGGCAGGGTGAGCACTCACTTCCTTAATCTCTGAACTTTGAGGCGTTATTCATCTCTCCATGACTCCTGCCTGCTGCAAAAGCCAGCTGCTCTGACTGAGGTAGAGAGCATCCTAGGTCTAAACATAAATATTTTGAAGGCAATTTGACAACATGACTGTTTTAGTCACTATTGCATGGCTGTGAAGAGATACCATGACCAAGGCAACTTTTGTAAAAGAAAGCATTTATCGTGGGGGTAGGGGACTTGCTTACAGTTTCAGAGGTTTAGTCCACTATCGTCAGCATGGCAGTGTGCAGGCAGACTTGGTGCTGGAGGAGTAGCCGAGAGTTCTGCACCCTGGTCTGCAGGCAGCAGGAAGAGAGAAACACTGGGCCTAGTGTGGGCTTTGGAAACCCCAAAGCCCATCCCTAGTGACACACTTCCTACAACAAGGCCACACCTCCTAATCTTTCTAGTCCTTCTCAAGTAGTGCCACTCCCTGGTGACTAAGTACTCAAATATATGAACCTATGGGGCTCATTCTTATTCAAACCACCACAGTGTCCATTTAGCAAAATAACAGAGCAGACCACTGGGTCAATGTTCTTCTCAACCGATGGCTTTAGACTAGGATGTAGTAACAGATTTGAAATCTTCTTCTATGGAGCAGACTCCAAGTCCAGTCAGAAATCAGTCAAATACCCCCCATAACAGTTGTACCAGCATTGAACTCAAGGCTACATTTTCCTTGGCAACTTAATATGTTAGCACACATTGTATTTTTATTGCCCAATAATAATTCTGTTTTAGATGTTTATAAACAAGTAAATTAAAGTACACGCATTAATATAATCCTTGTAGTGGGAGAGAAAGGTGCAGGTCAGATCTTGAAGAGAACTCCCGGGATCTGGAAGTGTGTCTTAGGAACCTTTCTGAGAAAGCACTATTTGAGAAATGAGTAATAGATAAATATTATCGGTACTGATAGATAAATCTTGATTTCTAGAAAAGTTCAATGTTCTCCATGCACTATCATCTGTAGTATTGGGTAGGGAAACCACATGCTGTAAATAGGGGCTGGGCAGATGGCCCAATGGTTAGGAGCGCTTGCTAGTCTTCCAGAGGATTCAAATTCCACTTCAGCACCTACACCAAAAGGCTGACAATCAACTGTAACCTCAACTCCAGGACTCCAAAGGCCTCTGCATTCATGTGCACACACCACACAGACACATACACATAAATAAAAATGAATCTTTTATTAAGTGGTGGGAATATCTTGTGTCTCCCTCTATGAGAGTTCCTCTAGACTTAGAAGCCGGGAATAGTTTTTTCATGTAAATGACCCAGAGAATAATGATTCTGAAGCACACGTATAAAAATTGAACAGATAGATTTTCGTTCCATTGTAGCTATTGGCAGCCACATTGTACGTTTTTATTTAATTCTGATTAAATAAACCCCCATCTCTGATGAAAGCAGAGATACAGCACAATCAACACCCTGTGTCCTTCAAGGTCCTATCCAACATCAACGCACTACCTGTATCTACAGAGTAAACATACAGTTGTGGCAATTCTGTTTATATAGTGTCGAGATCCTCTTTAAATCCCCTCCTTAGAGTGTGACTACTACCAGCGTGGGGAATTTGAGCTTCTCTGGGAAGCACAGTGTAAGAACTTAAGCCCTGATTAGACAGCGCTGCCCCGGGAAATGAAGGCAAACACGGCGCGAAGCCGGTGGCCGTTGAAACTGTAAAAAAGCCCTTGAACTTCAATCTCGAGGAAGCTCTCAAACTGCCTGGCGCACACCACTGAGAGCTTATTGAAGAGCCTGTCCGGCTGGAGAGATGGGTCAGCCGTTAAGGCTAGGCTCACACCAAAGATATAAGAAGAGCCTGTACCTACAGGTGCCCCGGGTCCCCTGCCTTCTAGCAAGCTTGACAATGAACTCTGGGTTTGTTTGGTAGTGGAACAATGGGATTTTGTGCAGGGTTCAAAGGCTGTATTTAGTGGGTTCAAATCCAATAAAATAAATCCTCGGAGTGTTTTCACGGAGAGCCCTGGTCATGGCAAAGATCGCGTGTGCTGACACCACACCCCACACACCGAGCCTTGATACAGAGCAGACAAACCAACTGCTAAGAATCGAGACTGTTCCTACTACTGAGAAAATACAGCTCTGTTTTCTTAATTCTTGGATTTGTGGCTTTATGGAAACCAAGGCACTTCGCCCCAGTCCCTAGTCTGTTCTCCTTTCTCAACCCCACAAAAGGAGGTAAAAGAACATTTGCTTTCTTGTTGTGTTTTGTTTGTTTGAACATTGTGTGTATGGGTATGAACGTGTTCCTATGTGGTTCATATGCATATGTGTGCCCACGACATGTGTGTGTATATAAGTATTCAGAGGTCAGAGGACTCAGGAGCTATCCACCAAGATTTGTAGCTGGGTGCGGTGGTGCACTCCTTTTAGACGCAGCACTCAAGAGGCAGAAGCAGGTGGATCTACATGAGTTTGAGGCCAGCCTGGTCTACAAAGTGAGTTTCAGGACAGCCACGGCTACATACACAAAGAAACCTGTCTCGAAAAGCTTCATTTTTTTTTTTATTATTTTCTTAATTACGAATGTGTGCTTATGAGTAGGTGTATCCACACGTATGCAGGCACTCATGAAGGCCAGAAGAAGATGTCAGACCTCCGGGGGATGGAATAACATGTGCTTAGCTCACATTAGTGCTGGGAACCAAACTCGGGTCCCTACAAGAGCAGCTAAAGGTTTTTAATGACTGAGCCACATATCTTGTTTATGGTTTGGGGAAGGGGGGTGATTGTTTATTGGTTGGTTGGGTTTTTTTTTGGGGGGGGTTGTTTTGTTGTGCTTTGTTTTGTTTTGACAGAGTCTTTCAATGTAGTCCTGACTGTCCTGGAACTCGATATGTAGACCAGACTGGCCTCCAGCTCACAGAGATCTACCTGCCTCTACCTCCCAAGTGCTGGGATTAAAGGTGTGGGCCACCACTGCCCAGCCCAAAGCTTGTAAGTAGGCTAGGCAGCTGGCCAAACAAGCCCTCAGGATCCTCCTTGCCTGTCCCTCCTCGCTCTAGGATTATAGACATAGGTCGCCATGCCCGGCTTTGTACATGGATTCTTGGGAATCAAACTCAGGGCTTCACATTTGTGCACCAAGGGTTTTACCAATTGAGCCATCTCTCCAGCCCCTGCTGAATTTCCTAAACTTGTTTCCAGCTTTTCCTAGTGTCTCAAAAATAAAGAGTAGCCATTGGCTTCCTGGTTAGACTGTGAGCAGTGAGTGACTCACTTAGATGAAGTATTTTGGGAGACATTACTAAGGGAATCAGGAGAAATCTGTTCTAGTCACTTGTATGTTATGCTTTAAAAATGGGGTGTGGTCAGAGTTCTCGGGTAACCTTGAAGAACCATTTGGGTTATTATTCCAGGGCCAGTGCTTATAAGGTCAAAACTTGGAATAACAATCCTGCTCACTATGTGTGGTCAATATATGTGATTTGAAAACACGTTGGGAGAGAGCTAAATGTGATCCTACCCACCAGGACCACCCAAGTCCACACACTCCAATCTACCTCCCTCTAGAACGTTCTCATGACACATGTGAACGTTCCAAAAGTCTCCAGATGGAAGATCTGCTCTCTACTCAGAACAAAACCAGTAAAGAAAACCCAAAGGACTTAGCAACCAGCTTGCAGCCTCCAAGGCTATGCCAGTATTTCGTCCAGAAGGAAGGAAGTCCCTGTAGCCCAAGAGATGGGAGATTCTCAGGCAGATCTGCAGGCAGAAGGTGGATCTCTGCCGCTGGCTTTTGTTATTTCCAGCTATAGAAACGGGCAGCCGGGGCGATCTCCTGGGTCCTATTAGGTAAAAGAAGAGTTTCTTTCCACTCCAAGCCAGGGCTGCCTCTGCATGAGTGGGTGGACCGGGAATGTTGGCCCTCCCTAACAACAGAAAGGCTTCTGCTAGGATCCTCTTCCCAGACTGTAAACACAGAGCCTTCTCTCCAAACACATAATAAAAATCAACCCCCCACACACACACTCTCTTTTCTTCCTGTGCTATGTATGATTCAAATTTAAATCCTGATAAATATCAGTGCGGAGCCTCCAACTTCATAAACACTGGAATTTTCCAGAAAGCACACAAAAGCTTCTGGTGAGAATGTTGCATCCTGAGAGGCATTTTACAGCTTCCACAAGGTATGTGTTCCCTGTAGCAATTTTTTTGTTTTGTTTTGAGACAGGGTCTCCTGTAGCCCTGGCTGGCCTTGGACTTACAACAAAGCTGAGGGTGGACTTGAACTTCGGATCCTCCTGCGTCTACCTCCCACGTGCTGGCAGAACAGGGGAGCCCACCACTCCTGTGAGGGTTTTGGCGACTGAGCTCAGGACCTCTGTCTGCTAAGCATTCTAACAGCTGATTCCCAGCCCCCCCCCCCCACCCGCAACAAAGTTCAGAACTAAAACAAGATGATAAAAACCTCCCAAGGGGCAATGACAATAACTAATGTCACCTCCCTCTTCCTCCCCCCCAGCCAAAAAAAAGCCTGTCTCTACAACTAGAAAGAACAAACTTGGTATCTGTAATTGGAAACAGCAAAGAGAAAAGAGAAGTTTAATAAATTACAAATCTCATCAGAATCAAAGCATGTTTACTCCTAGAGGCGAAAACAGAAATTTTCCCCCAACTGCCTTAGATCAAAAGGCCAATTCTCCCCACTTAGGAAGGGACCTGTCCTGGAAGCCTCTTGTCAGACAGAAGTCATTAAGCCTCTGCATCTGACAGGGGATTCAGTCGTTTGTTTCTGGACTGCCTTCCGCCCTTCGCTCACAACTGGGCTCCACAATTTGTTCAGATGTTTTCTGGCTTTCCCGATGTGTTCAGACAAAGACCAGGAGCTTCAATCTCACTGATTTAACTGGTTGGGATGTTAGCAAGAGGGAACAGAGCCACAGAGTTGAGAATATACTCGCTGCGTGTCATTGGGACATAATTTCTGCCTCCATGAGGGAACAGCTCTGTCAGTTCTTGGAACTACTGACTGTAAATAAGCCCTACCTTACCCCTCTGTTTTTTGGTTTTTTTTTTTTTTTTTTTTTTTCAACACCGGGAACACAAGAGATTGGCAATAAACCAAGTGAGCAAAACTTACCTCTCAGAACAGTCTAGAAAATGAAAAGGGACCCCTTTTACCATAACATCGATCTCTCTGTGTTAACCAACAAATGAAAATGAAGTAGAGAGGGGGGAGGGGGACGGGAGGAGAAGGCTTTGATTCTAAAAAGAAATTACTCAAGTGGGTCTCTTAGTTAAATAATTGAAGATCAAGTTTAAATAACACCGACTCCCTGGCATTTTGGAGTCTTATATACATCATTAATTGGTCTGACATCATTAATTGTCTTTAAGATTGGAGACAACCAGGATGGAAGAGATCAAATAACAGAAGAAGGATCATGCACCTAGCAAGGGCGGAGCCAAACCCGACTTGGCGTTCCTTTCTGTTTACAATAAGAAGTGTCTTCTCAGTTCCTCTGGATCTGGGACGGATCATGGACAGCTCACAGGCTTACAAATATGTCTGATTTTTTTTTTCAAGATGTATTTATTTATTTTTAATGTGTATAAGTGTTTGCCTAAATGTCTGTACATCATGTGCATGCAGTGCCTGGAGAGGCCAGAAGAGGGCGTCAGATCCACTGGAACAGGAATTAAATGGATAGACTTGAGGGGCTCTGCGGATAGGGTACTAGGATCAGAACTTGGGTCCTCTCCAAGAGCAGCCAGTGGTCTTAACCATTGAGCCATCTCTCTAGCCCCATTTTAAAAATATTATTTATTTATTTTATGTATATGGTACACTGACCATCTCCTCAGACACACCAGAAGAGGGCATCAGATCCCATTACAGATAGTTGTAAGCCACCATGTAGTTGCTGGAAATTGAACTCAGGACCTCTGGAAGAGCAGTCAGTGCTCTTAATCGCTGAGCCATCTCTCCAGCCCTCTACCACCAATTGTTACCCATTTTTATGAACCCTCTTCTAGAATTATTTTGAAGGAAATGTAAACGACCTCAGTGACTTTCAGCCATTGCTGAGGTCTACAGTAAGACTATGTACACCCCTCAGGGCTCAGAGCATCAACAGTGTAGGAGTCGTTGGCTTGCCCAGTCTCCATCCTCACAGAGACTACTTCCTAAATTTGGGGGCTAGATGACCCCGAATGGTCTGTATGATGGCGGATTAGTTTGCCATCTGGAAGGTGATGGGACTTTTAAAGAGGTGGTCACGGTAAAAGGTCTTTAAGTTACTAGTGACATATCCAAGGCTGGCAACAGAGCCAGCCAACCACAGACTGGAATCTCAGAAACTATGAGCCAAAGCAAACCTTTCTGCTTTATAAAGCTATTGTCTCCAGTATTTGTTATAGTAACAGAAAGCTGACTGGTGACTTTTTTCCTATGTGATGCTGGGGATAGACCCAGGTCTCACATACTAGGCTAGTGACCTAGCACTGAGCTACAACTCAAGTGTAGAGCACACTGTTCTTACCTCATCTGTGGCTCTCAGGAGACCACTTACATCTGCAGACTTCTTTATCTGTCGTGAGGAGAGAGAGGAGACAGCGCTACAGGGAGGTTATTCTACCTTCTCTCCTTCACAGGGCAGCACCTGACCTCACCAAAGAATTCGGTATCCCAGAACACCCATGCCTGGGTGATCTGTGAATTCCTTAGGAGAAAGTTAGGTGACCTGTTAGGGCCGACCCTCCTTTGACCTTTGAACTAAGATGATGCACAGGTCCTCAGCCTGGCCAGCAAGAGTCTCTTCCCGGGACTCTACTAGAGACGGTCAGGAAAGATGTCAGTCTCCCCTAAGATCAATGGCTGACCTGATTTGGTTCAGGTACTGGCATAGGTAAGGGAGAAGCAAGGGAAATTGAAAAACACGGGATGGGGAAACACGGGACTCTATGTTGGTGTTTTTATTTCATTTTTGATTGACATAAGTGCACATATTTATGTGATGTTCCCAGGAGGGTGACAAGTCTTTGAATCAGGCTCCAGATCCTAGGCTTTTGAGATAAGTGTGCCTATAAATCCCATCTCTTACTGTTTGTTTTATGAGTTTTACATAAGCTGGTTTGAACTGGCCTTCTGCAGTTTTTCAAGCAAGGGTTGTGGCTGGTTCAAAAGCTAATCGGTGAATATTATTCTTATAAGAATGCTAAGACAGGGCCGGGCGGTGGTGGCGCACGCCTTTAATCCCAGCACTTGGGAGGCAGAGGCAGGTGGATTTCTGAGTTCGAGGCCAGCCTGGTCTACCGAGTGAGTTCCAGGACAGCCGGGACTACACAGAGAAACCCTGTCTCGAAAAACCAAAAAAAAAAAAAAAAGAATGCTAAGACAGGTGAGATGGCTTAGCAAGTGAAAGCACTTGCTGCTAAGCTGAGGGACCTGAGTTCAATTCCCAGTGAGAGAAGAAGAAGAGAACCAAAAAAAAAAAAAAGTTAAAAAAAGACAGAGAACCAACCAACTTGCTCTCTAAGTTCCACACTTATACCATAGCAAGCATACACAGATACATATAAATACACACCACACATCATGCACATACATCTTACATACCACAAATATACACACACATACGTGTACACACACATAGAAACAAACCACACATCATGCACACAAATATCCTATATACCACACAAACACACATTTGTGTACACACACCCACACAAATGAATAAATGAATGTAATGACTTGTAGTATAGCTCATTGATAAAAATAAAAAACACTGGGGCTGTACGTGATGGAGCTAGTTCAGCAATTAAGAGCACTGGCTGCTCTTCTGGGAGACAAGAGGTTCCATTCCCACTGCCCACATAGCAACTCACAACCATCTGTAATTCCAGTCCCAGGGGCTCCCATGTCCTCTTCCGACCTCTGGGACATAAGAAACATATCTGGCACATAGACATATGTGAAGACAAAACAGTCATACACATAAAAAAAAAACCCTGAAACTAAAACTAAATAAATATATTTCTAAGCAGCAGAAGGAAGAAAAAAGAAAGGAAGGAAGGAAAGAAGGAAGAAACAAACAA
Organism: Mastomys natalensis; assembly: GCA_021653895.1. Taxonomy (NCBI): domain Eukaryota; kingdom Metazoa; phylum Chordata; class Mammalia; order Rodentia; family Muridae; genus Mastomys; species Mastomys natalensis. The sequence continues at coordinate 10,312 of JAJTUV010004690.1, forward strand.
ACAAAGATTATATAGTTTTCTCAGTGTTTTCCAGAGGAGTAAGAGGCTGTAGCCATCAGCTACTGCTCACTACTATGACCTACATAAAAAGCCAGGCCAGTGACGTTCTTTTATAATCCCAGCACTTGGGAGATGAAAAGAGGAGGATCCTCAGAGCTCGCGGGCAGCCAGCCTGCCTGAGTTGGTGACCAGCAGTATCATGGATCCCATTTTTACTGATGGAGAGCTCACGGCCCAGGAAAGGGCTCAGTGGTACAGTGGACGGTACAGCGGAAGTGTCCTTCCTTCCTCCTGGGTGTTCTTCTGCGGGGCTGGTGTGCATGTTGGGGGGGCAGTGCTTCTGTACGGTGTCAGGTGGTTTTTTCCTTGATCTGTCCTCAGGGCGGGGACAGGGCCTCTCCTGAACCTGGAGCACATGTTTGTCTGCTAGGCATGTGACCGACCGGCAAGCCCCAGTGAGCCTGTCTCTGTCTCCTACCCCAGTGCCAGGGTTTAGGTTCACACTACCACCTCTGGCTATTTCACATGGGTGCAGAGGTTCAAAACTCAGGTTCATTTGCATTTGCAGTAAGTGAGAAATCTGAGCAGGCTCCACAGCCCTGTATCATGAATTCTTTTTTATTTTTATTTATTTATTTATTTATTTATTTATTTATTATTTATTTATTTGGTTTTTTGAGACAGGGTTTCTCTGTGTAGCCCTGGCTGTCCTGGAACTCACTCTGTAGACCAGGCTGGCCTCGAGAACTCAGAAATCCGCCTGCCTCTGCCTCCCAAGTGCTGGGATCAAAGGCGTGCGCCACCACCGCCCAGCTTAAATTTTTATGTATTTATTTACTTAAGACAAGTTCTTTCTATGTATCTCTTGCTAACCTGAACTCTCAGTGGAGCCCAGACACAGAAGTTCTCCTAGCTTTGCCTCCTGAGTACTGGGGTTAAAGGTGTGTGCCACCAAATCTCACCTCCTAACTCTTGACCACAGTGGTCTTGAACTTCACATCCACTTTGGTGTTGGGCCTTTTTGCCATGATTGGTTTCCATGGCAGCTTCTTGTCTCCAACTACTTCCAAGTGTATTTGTGTCGATGTATGTACCCTGTACTGGGTCCTGGGGTGCGGCCTGTGGGTTCCAGCAGCATCTACACTTCCATTAAAATTGAAAGGAACCCAGGTGGAGATGCTGGGCTCATGGAACTGGCTTTGAATCCCCTGATCTGCTGTGTGAACTTGGATCATTATTGAGTATCTGAGTCCATTTCTCAGGCTGTAAAATGTCTGTGAAGAATGGACCTTAAGGCCTTCCTAGGAGGATGACAGGCGGGTGTCAGGTGTAAAAACCCTAGCATGGAGAATTCCCTCACAAATGTCATCTATTACTTTTATTCTCAATAAAAAACAAAATTCTCCAAGAAAAGTCTGTAAGAGGCTCTTTAAAACTGTAAGTGTTCATAGCCATGAATTCCAGGAATAGAAATGGGTGGATACCCTGAAGCAGGGCCAGTGTTTGACAACTCTGACCAGAATGACTATACTGGTGGCCAGAGTGTGGGTGAGATTTCCACACTGGTTGGCTAACTGCTACTTCCCGAAGCCCACCAAACCTTCTCAGGCCACCCAGGCTGTCTTGTCCCTTCTGTGGTACCATCTGGAGCCTCACAGGACAGAGCAGATGCAGGGGTAAGCTGAGGCTCTGCAGAGGACTCCTGCTGGTTTCTGATCCCACCTTCTAACCCTGCTCAGCTCTCTTCACCAACCAGAAGTAACTGCCTTTATCTATCTGCATGGGTTTTATTTTTATTTTTATTTTTATTTTTATGGCTCAAATCTGGAAGCCCCCTGAATACTACACAACAGGAGAGTACTTGAATAAATTATGGATGTCCTTTCTGTGGGATAGCATAGCGCCTTATAAAGAATGAGTCAACCCAAGAAGTCAGCTTGAGAGGCAGCTGGAGTGGATCCGTAACCAAGAGAGTCACCAAAGCATGTATGTGCTAATAATCACATCTGTGTAAAAGCTGTGAACAGACACTTAGGAGTAAATAGATCTATATAAAACAAGATCACATACCTAGCTTTCTATCTATATCGTGTATTATTGTTTAGAAAAGCTAAACGTTAGCAACAGAAAAACTATCTAAATAAACTGTAGATGGGATATCTCTGTCTATATTTGAAGTCATTAGCCATTGTGATATCCTGTTCTAGAAGTTTGGTCCTCAGGTGGTAGTCGAAAGAAGCTGTTTGGTTTTGGAGCTCGGGACAAGGGACTAAGGTACATATATTACGTACTAAAGCAGACTTGGCCTCCAGGTTCTCCCAGCATCCCTCAGTCCCTACCTGGCATACCTGCCCCCAAGCTTGAACTTCCCAGCCCAGGGGCTGGGCTGCCCTTCCCCAGAGGCTCCTCCCTATATAATTCAAACATTCCTCCGCCCCCCTTTCTTCTCCTCTTCTCTCTCTCTCTTTCCCCATGCTGTTCCCCAACCCCCATTCCCCACGATGACTTCCATGGCCTCCGTCCATGGGACCAGTGAACTTGCCCTCACCTGAGAGCAGCTTCCCAGTAAACCTGCCTTCAGTATAATCTAATCTGTCTTGGAATGGTTCATTTCATCAGCAGCAGAGAGAAATAACCTATCGGAAGCGAGGCTCTAAAAGACTGCCCCACCTAGGGACCCATCCCATCTGCAGGCACCAAACCCAGATACTATTGCTGATGCCAAGAAGTGCTTGCTGACAGGAGCCTGATACAGCTATCCCCTGAGAGGCTCTGCCAGAGCCTGGCCAATACAGATGGATGTTTGCAGCCAACCATCAGACTGAGTACGGGGACCCCAAAGAGGGAGTTAGGGGAAGGACTGAAGGAGCTGAAGGAGTTTGAAATACCATGGGAAGAACAACAATATCAACCAACCAGACCCCCCAGAGCTCCCAGGGACTAAACCACCAACCAAAGAGTACACATGGAGGGTCCATGGCTCCACTGTATATGTAGCAGAGGATGGCCATGTCTGGCATCAATGGGAGGGGAAGTTCGGTGAAGGCTTGATGCCCCAGTGTAGGGGAATGCCAGGGCCGTGAGGTGGGAGTGGGTTGGTGGGTAGGGGAGCACCTTCATAGAAGTAGGGGGAGGGAGGATGGGATAGGGGGCTTGTGGAAGGGAAACTAGGAAAGGGGATAACATTTGAAATGTAAATAAAATAACCAATTAAAAAAAAAATCCAGTGTCAAAAAAGAAGTCGAAGCCTAACAGAGCCAATGGGTGTGCGCCCGCAGAAAGGGCTGTGAGACACCAGCCTCTCTGTGGCTTCCACCGGGGCAGTAGGGCCTCTTCCCCATTCTGCGCTTGCACCACAAAACGACCCTAGAGGAGCCTAATCCGGTGTTGGTTCCACGCTCTTGAAATTTCAAACTGTGAGCTCAACAAACTTCTTTATAGCAATAGCCTGACTTGGGTATTTGTGGTGTTTGAATAGGTCCGCCCCCATAAACTACTGTTTGAATGTTTGGCCCATAGGGAATGGCACTGTTGGGAGGCGTGGCCTTGTTGGAGTGGGTGTGGTCTTATTAGAGGAAGTGTCACTGTGAGAGCCGACTTTGAGGTCTCCCATGCTCAAGCTACGGTGTCCCCCTGCTGCCTTTGTATCAAGATGTAGAGCTCTCAGCTCCTTCTCCAGCACCGCGCCTGCCTGCACGCTGCCATGTTTCCTGCTGTGATGATAATGGACTAAACCTTTGAAACTGTAATCCCAAATTAAATGTTTTCCTTTATAAGAGTTACCTTGGTCACGGTGTCTCTTCACAGCAATAAAACCCTAACTAAGACAGTATTTCATAACAACAGAAAAAAGCAAACCAATAAACCATACCCCCTAGGAAATCCACTCATATCTAAATCCTCACAAGAAACGAGAGCATAGAAGGGTTTGTGGGTCAGAGGAAAAGCATCATTACTGAGAAGTGTCAGGAGGTGGAAACCACCCCGAGCCCGTGGCAATGAACGGTGAGGGAGAATGAAAAGCTGTCCGTGCTCAGAAGAGATAACAAGGTTAAAATCTGAAAACACTGCATCAGCTGGGCAAAGCCAGGCCAGAGGCCCAGATATTGTGTTGTTACATTTATGTAGAATTCCAGAATTGGCCAACGAATGGAGGGAGGAGCGGTGGACGATGGGACTGGGAGTAACTAAAAAGGGTTTGCAGTCTGCTTTCTTATAGACACAGGACCGCCTACCTAGGTTTCCTAAGGGTGGCACGCCCACAGTGGGCTGGACCATCCCACATCAATCATTAATCAAGGAAATACCTCCTAGGTTTGTTTACCAGTCAAGCTGATGGAGGTAATCCTTCAATTAAAGTTTCTTCTTCCCAGATGACTCTAGCTCATGTCAAGCTGACAAAGAAAATAACCTGACTAGAACAAAGGTCATTCTTGGCTGCATAGAGAGTTTGAGGCCAGCCCAGACTACACAACAGTCTGTCTGAACAAGCCAATCAATCAATCAATGGGATGAATAATCAATACACACCAAAATAAGGTTAAAACTTAAAAACACTACCTCAACTGGACATAGCCAGGCCAAAGCCCCAGTTCCTGTATTATGACATTTACGTAGAATGTCCTAAATTGACCAATGTACAGAAGAAGAAATTAGGTAATTACCCACTGAAGACTAGGAGACAAGGAGAAAGACGTAATGTCTGAAGGGTTTGGGGTTTCTCTTTAAGGTGATACAACGATCTAAGATTGACTGTGGTCTTAGTTTATGCAACTGTGAGTAAACTGGAAACCAGAATGGTTTGCTGTGTGGGCATGGGGTGGTATGGTGTACATCTCCATAAAGCATTTAGAGACACGAGCAGAGGCTGAGCTATTAACAGAGAAGATACAGTATGAGCAAATGGGGCAGGGTGAGACGGAGAGAGAGAGGAGAGAAGAGAGAGAGAGAGAGAGAGAGAGAGAGAGAGAGAGAGAGAGAGAGGGAAGAGAGGAGAGAGAGAAGAGATCTGCTTTTTCAATCCTAAGATTCCAGAAAGATTTGTGTAAAGTTGCAGCCTCTCAGTCAGGACTGGAGGAAGCGAGAAAATGGTTTGTGGACAGTTGGAAGAACACAGTACAAACCAAAGTGTGTGTCAGGAGTTTGTGGGGCCCAGAGAGACTAGTTGGCCTGTGCCACCAGAGCAGGAGCCGGAGGGAAATGATGGGAGAGGCTGGCATGAAACATTTAAACCTCACAGTCTGGTGACCAGGACACGCTAAGGCTCAGAGCACTTGCCTGTTTACAGCAAGGCACACACAGCCTTGTGGAGAGTACACAGTGTGGGGTGGACCCTCGGCATCAAACTACTGAAAAAGTGGAGGCAGGAGGATGACAAAGTTGAGACCTAACTTGTCTACTGCCCACCCTGTTTCATAAAATCAAAACAAAGACCATGCTGGAAGATGGCTCAGTAGTTAAGAGCACAGAGCTCTGCTGGATCATCTAAGTTCGTTCAGTTCCCAAAATCTACATGGCGGTTCACAACTGCCCACAACTCCAGTCCCAAGGGATCTGATCTCCTCCTTAAGAAAGAAACCAGGCTAGGCCTGATGGCACACGCCTTCAATCCCAGGGGGCAGGGGGCAGGGGCAGGGGCAGGGGCAGGGGCAGGGGCAGGGGCAGGGGCAGGGGCAGGGGCAGGGGCAGGGGCAGGGGCAGGGGCAGGGGATCTCTGAGTTTGAGGCCAGCCTGGTCTACAGAGAGTTCCAGGATAACTAGGGCTAGATTAAAAAAAAAACAAAAACAAACAAAGAAAAAACCCTGTCTTGAAAAATTTTAAGGAAAAAATTTTAAAAGAAAGAGGTAAGTCTCAGAAATATTACACTATTGAAAGAAGCCAGACCCCAGAGTGACCTTTTTGTCTAATTCCAAACGTTTGCTGAAACATTCTTTGGCAATGGGTCAGTGGTTATACAAATTTAGACTTTTGTTGAAACTCATAAAACTTATTATGGCCTTTGCAATTTATTATATGCAAATTGAACCCAATTAATTATAATAATAGCATATTAAAGTTGGATCCAGAGGCTTTCTTAGGAAGGTTTGGAGGAACAGTCTCCCTGCAAGCTTGAGGCTCAGTGAGACCCGGTGTAAGGCACTCCTGGGACCTGGGGCCCTCAGAGAGCTTGGGGAAGCATTAGGTATGTACCCCCCTGACCCTGTTACTACAGAAAGCAGGGGACTCCAATGGCACTCACAAGGGACCCGCAGCGAAAATCCCCAGTTTGGGCCACATACAGCATTCACCCCGCAGGGGCCTCAGGAATCGGCTTTGCTGAGCCCAGCTTTCCTCTCCTGGGACGCTGAGGGTGGAGGGGGAAGCATAACACCTCCCTGAGAGTCAGCAGGAAGAAGAGGAGGTCCGGGGGGGGCCTGCTGGGGAAAATCAGACCCCCACACAGGAAGTTGTGAATTAGGATGCTGGCATCGGCCAAATCAGAGCCTGTGGGTTTCCCTCATGGAGAAATCACTCAGGCCAGTCGGACCCGAAGAAGGAAAAACCTGAGGTGAAAACTTACATTAATCCCTTGGATCGGGGAGCGAAGGGTCCATGGAGCAGGGTCTTGTGCGGTATGTGTGGGTCATATAGACACAGAAATTCTTTGATTATATTA
>JAJTUV010004691.1:0-17076 GCA_021653895.1 Mastomys natalensis
AAGGATTGTGGGCCCTAAGGAGATAGAGAACTGCACAGGAAGATCAACAGAGTAAACGAACCTGAACCCTTGGAGCTCTCAGAGACTGAATCACCAACCTTGGAGCATACCTAGTCTACACAGATCTACCTCCATGGGCTGAACCTAGGCCTCCCTGCACATATGTTGTAAATGTGCAGCTTGGTTTTCATGTAGGTCTCAAACATCTGGAGTGGGGGCTATCCCAAAACGTGCAGCCTGTATGTGGAGTATGGTCTTCTAAAAAAAAAAAAAAAAAAGAAACAGTTGTTCAGTTATTCATGGAATATTGTTTTTTTATATCTCTTGTATTCAGTTTGCAACTACTTCATTGAGAATTTTTGTATGTATACTCATGAGGGATACTGGACTATAACTTATATATTTTTGTTGGGTTTACACTTGATTTCACTATTTCAATATTATTGCTTTGTGAAGGAGCTTATTGTGGTTCTGAATTTTTTTAAACATAACTCAAAAAGTATTGCTTGTTTGAAGGCTCTATAGAATTCTTGTATAAGTATATCTGACCCTTGGTATTTTGCTTGTTTGTTTCTTTTCATTTTATTCTGTTTGAATGCTTTTTAAATTTTTTTGATTTGCTGAAAATAAAAAAAAAAAAGTAAGTTTCAGATGTAATGTACTAAGAGCACAATGGTACTGTTTCCTCTTCCTCAAGCTGTTAGAAATGTTGATCATGTTTGTGAAGATTTCATAAATACATTGACTGTACTTTGAGCACATGCAGTCCCATGAGCCCCTCATGTCTCTCTGCCTTCTACTCATTTTCACTTGAAAATTTGAAAGACTTCATTTTGAAATGTCCATCCAGATATCAGATGAAATTTTAATAAAACTACTTCCTGCAAAAAAAAAAAAATCACATTCAGTTTCATAACAATTTTCTAACTCATTCTTCAATTTTTCTAAGAATTATTTCAAAAAGTTTCAGTTTTTTCCTACATCTTTTGTTTGTCATCATTTTAATCAAATTCCTTATATGTATCATACTTTTCATCAATTTTACTATATTAATCTTTCTATATTAATTTTTGTTACTATTTTTTTCAACAATGTCTTCAAAATTATCACAGTTTGTTCTGTGCACATATTCAAACTTATAAATTTTACATAAATCAAATTTAATTTCATAAGAAATGTTTACCATGTCAATCTTCAATTTTTATAGGAATTATTTAAAAAAGAGTTTCAAATTTTTTCCTGTATATTTTTCTGTATTTGTCATCATTTTAATCAAATCTTTCTCATATGCATAATCTTTTTTCATCAAATTTTCCTATATGTATAATAGTTTTTTTCACTACCTTTTTATACAGTATCTTCAACAGTTTTTCCCGTGTACATACATTTTTATTTTTCAGAAATTTTCCCTAAAACACACTCAATTTCATAAGAAGTGTTTTCTATTTCATTCTTCAATTTCACCACTTAGAATTATTTTTAAAACTGTTGCCAATTTTTCCTAATTTATTTCTGTGTTTGTCATCATTTTACTCAAGTCTTTCTTATATATGTCATACATTTTCTCTAATTTCTGTATATTTATCTGAACTTTTAGCATTAGTATTTTTCAGTAATGCATATAAATTATCAAACACGTTTTTCAGTGTACCTACTTATTCTGATCAGAAATTTTCCTTAAATTACTTTCAATGTCATAATCAATTTTTCCCATGTAAAAATCTGCACTTTCACAAGAATTTTTTTTTAATTTAAATTTTCCTAATTTTTTTCTGTGTTTGTCATCACTTTATTCAAATTTTTCTTATATGTTAAATTGCTTTATCTAAATTTTGTACAGATATCTGAATTTTTAACATTATTTTTTTATCTGCATTTATGATTATCAAACACTTTACAGTACACCTATTTAAATTCATAAGAAATTTTTCTGAAATCAAATTCAACTTGATAAAGAATATTTTCCATGTCAATCTTCAAATTTTTGATGAGTTATTTAAAAAATGTTGTAATTTTTTATTTTATTTCTTTTGTTGTTCATCATTTTAATTAAATTTTCCTTATATGCATTATAGGTTAACATTAAATTTTTCTATATTTATCATAAATTTTAACGCTAGTATTTTCAACAATGGTTCAAAATTATCCAACAATTTTTTTCCGTGTACATATTCAAGTTTTCAGAAATTTTCTGTAAATAATATTCAGTTTCATAAGAAATGTCTTCCTTGGTAATATTCAAGGAAGATTATTTAAAAACAGTTTTAATTTTTTCCTAACTTTTGTTTGTTTGTCATCATTTTAATCAAGACTTCCTTATATGCATTATGTTTAGTTCTCAATTTGTCTCTAATTATCTTTATTTTTAGCACTAATTTTCAACAATGCCTTTGAAATTATTAGACACATTTTTCTATGCACATATTCAGTTTTTCAGAAAATTTCCAGAAATCACATTGAATTTCATAGAAAATATTTTCTATGTCAATCATCAATTTATTTAGGAATTATTTAAAAAAAATACAGTTTCAATTTTTTCCTACTCTTTTTTGAGTTTCTCATCAACTTAATCAAACATTCTTTATTAGCATTATAGTTTTAAAGTTTTCATCAAATTTGTCTATATTTATCTTAATTTTTATCACTTGTTTTTTTCAACAATGTCTTTACAATTATCAAACAGCATTTCTCTGCATATATTCAACTTTATTAGTAATTATTCTAAAATCACACTCAGTTTGTAAGAAATTTTATTTAAGTCAATCTTCAATTTTTCTTGAATTATTTAAAATACAATCTTGATAAGTTCTGTATTTTTTTCAGTTTGCCTTCATTTTAGTCAAATCACCCTTACATATGTATATTTTTTATCAAATTTCATTTCTGAATTTATCATCTAGTGAGCAACATTTATTTCATGAAATTCATTTCAGATTTATTAATCACTAATTCATAAATTTTTTCCTTGTCAATTTTCAATTTGTACAAAATTGTTTTTAAAAGTTTCAAATTTTTTATACATTTTTTTGGACTTGTCATTACTCAATCAAACTTTTCCATGTTTGTTTTTCACATTTTATCAAATTTTTTAATATTTTTTTACTTTCATCACTGTTTTTTTTCAAACTTTTCTTCAATGTTTACCAAATATTATTCCATCAAATATAAATTATCAGAAATTTTTAATCGTTTCAATTTCATAACATTTTTCTTTGTCAACTTTTCTCATTTTTGTACATGAAATTATTTGTTAAAATAATTAAACAGTTTCATACATCTTTAAAATTTGCAATCATTTTATTCAGACTTTTCCTATGTTTTTTCCAATTTTTTCATCAATTTCTCACTATCTTAACTTACACAACTAGTTTCTTCAACATTGTCTTCCATTTTATCAAACACTTTTTCCATGCAAATATTCAATGTTAGCAGAAGTTTTCCTTAAATCACATTTTTAAAAAAGGAATTTTTTTCCTAGTCAATCTTCAATTTATTTAGGAAATGACCTTTTAAAGATTAGAATATTTCATAAATTTTTGCATTTGTCATCATTTGATTCAAACTTTTCCCATGTGTGTCCTGTTTTTTTTCATCAAATTTCCACTATTTACCTATATTTTCAATAGTTTTCAGTAATTTCACAAACTTCTCAAACATAGTATCCATGCAAATATTCAATTTTATCAGAAAATTCCCTTATTTCACATTCAATTTCATAAGAAATTTTTCTTGTCAATTTTCAAATTTTTAAGAAATTTTTTTATGAATTTCAAGTTTTTCATATATTTTATGTTGTATTTTTTATCATTTTATTAAAATTTTCAATCAGTTTTGTATATTTTTCAAGAAGTATATCTTAATTTTTATCATCAGTATTTTCAACCATATATTCAATTTTATCAAACTGTTTTTGGTGTAATATTAATTTTTATCAGAAATTTTACTTAAATCATATTCAATATAATATGAAATTTTTTCCTTGTCAATTTTCAATTTTTTTAGTAATACCTATTATAAATATTCAACTTTTTCAACATTTTTTTGTATTCCTTACCATTTTGATAATCAATTTCCATGTGTTTTTGATATATATTCTTCAAATTTTCACTATCTTGATTTGAATCATTAAGTTTTACCACAATGTCTTCAATTTCATCAGAATTTCAATATCAATTTTCTTAAGAATATTTTTTGCAATTTTTACTTTTTCAAAATCTTTGTTGTATTTGTTACCATTTCAGTTAAAATTTTCTGTATGTCTTGTATTCTTTCAAATTTTTAGAATTTATCTTAATATTTATCACTAGATTTTTTCAACAATGTCTTCAATCTTTTAAACAGTTTTTCCATGTAAATATTCAATTCATCAGAAATTTTCCTTATGTCATTTTCAGTTTCATCAAAATTTTTTCTAGTCAAATTTCAATTTTTTTTGGAATTGTTTTTAATAAAAGATTCAACATCTTTTATATTATTTGTATTTGTCCTGAATTTAATCCCACTTTTATCATTGTGTTCCTTATTTTTTCATGAAAGTTTTACTATTTATCTCAATTTTCGTCACTAGTTTTTTTCAACAATGTCTTCAATTTTATCAATTGTTTTTTCCATGCAAATCTTCTAGCTTATCAGAAATTTTCCTTAAATCACATTCAGTTTCACACACACAAAAAACGATTGTCATTAATTTTTTGAAAAACTCAACTTTTTGATACATGGTTATATTTATCATTATTTGATCAAATGTTTTCTATGTGTGTCTCTTATTTTTTTTTCATCAAAGATTTACTATGTATCTTGATTTGAATCACCAGTTTTAACCACAATGTCTTCAATTTTATCAAACATATTATCTATGAAAATACTCAAATTTATTAGAATTTTTTCTTTAATCACATTCAGTTTCAGAAGAAATTTTTCCTTGTGAACTATGAAGATTTTTAGGAAACTTTTAGAGATCCAACCTTTCATACATTTTTTGTCATTATTTTAATCACACTTTTCCAAGTGTGTTTCCTATTTATTAATCAAATATTCACTATTTATCTCAAGTTTCATCACTAGTTTTTTCAAAAATGTCTTTGATTTCATCAAATATTTTTTATGCATACATTTATTTTTTAATCACATTAAATTACATAAGAATTTTTCTTTTCAAAATTAAATACTTTTCAGGAATTTTTTAAAAAAGATTCAACAGTTTCATAATTATTTTTGTATTTGTCATTATTTTAATCACACCTTTTCCACATGTGTTTCATATTTTTTCATCAAAGTTTTAATAGTTATGTTTTCATCACTAGTTTTTTCAACATTGTCTTCAATTTTATCAAAACATTTCTGTGCAAATATTCAATTTTATCAGAATTTTTCCTTAAATCACATTTTTATTTAATAATGGAATTTTTCCTAGTTAAAGTTCAATATTTTTGAAGATTATTTTTAAACATTAGAAAATTTCATATTTTTTTGTATTTCTCATCATTTTAATCAAACTTTTTCAACACATTTCCTGTTTTTTCATCAAAATGTCACTCTTTATCTTAATTTTCATCAGTAGTTTTTCAACAATGTCTCAAATTTATCAAAAATACTTTCCATCTAAATATTCAATTTTATCAGCAGTTTTCCTTTAATAACTTTCAATTTCCTAAGAAATTTTTCCTTGTCAATTTCAATTTTTTAAGAACTTTTAATGAATTTCAACTTTTTCATACATTTCATGTTGTATTTGTCGCCATTTTAACTAAAATTTCCATAATGTCCGATATGTTTTAAACAAATTTTCTCCATTTATCTTATTTTCATCATTAGTTTTTTCCACAATTTCTTAAATTTTATCAAACATTTTTTTCCATGCAAATATTCAATTTTATCAGAAGTTTCCAATAAATCACAATCTCATGAGAAATGTTTTACTTTTCAATTTGAATTTTATATAGGAATTTTGTTTTAAAAGGATTCACCTTTTACATACATTTTTTTTTTTTTTGTCATTAGGGTAATCTAACATTTTCCACATATTTTGTATTTTTTCATCAAATGTTCACTATTTATCTAAATTTCCATCATTAGTTTTTTTCAACAATGTCTTCAATTTTCAAACACTGTTTCCATGAAAATAATCTATTTTAAAAGAAATTTTCAAGAGATTGTGTTCAGAGAGAGATTCTTTTTTGAGAGACATAAAATTTTAGTAATTCTTAAAAAAATGTCCAGAACAGAAACAAAAGCCAAAACCCATCACTCTGTGAGTCTTGGCATTCCATAGGCAGAGGAGGGACTGTCAGAATTATTGAATCCCTTAAAATTCACAGGTTTACATACACACAACCTGACAAATATACAAGCTGTCAATAAAATCCAGGAGGTCAGTGTTACTGTCCATTGTGATTAATACTATTTATATTGCTCCACAGTATTTCTAAATGTTAGGTTCTGAATTAGTATTTAATAACTTGAATATTAAGGAAACACACTCTTGAAATACTGGAATTTTATCATTGCCAATTGGACTCTCAAAGGGTCTTTGCTATGAAGAATTTATTATTAAAGGTTTTTGGTCACTACAATGAAGCACATAAAAGCAGGGGTGGGGTGTCTGTGTGAGTGAGTGTGTATGTGTCTGTGGGGTGGGGTACAATGTATGGGAAATGGTTGCTTGTTCACAGTCTATCTTTGAGAAACTACTGTAAATCTCTACAGACTCTGGATATTCCAATACAAACCTCTTCGTTGTTTTTATATGGCATTAGGTTCAGAATCCACAGGAAGATCACAAAACTTTCTGGAACAATTTTTTTTTTTTTTTTTTAATTTAAGGATCCTTCATTTACTAAACAAAGCTCTAAAACTTATTTTCCTGTCAATGATGATGTTTTCTACTCTATGTGATAATGGAGAGAAGAGACAACTACTTTATCTAACTTCATCTGTGACAAAATATGGAAATTGTTTTACTCATCCATTAACGATAATAACCTTGAATATCTCCTTAGAAATCCAGCAACATCATAGTGGGCAGAGAAAATCTCTGTAATCATGACTAATCACAGGTTTTGTTGAACCAATTAATAGTGCTTTGGATTTCTCTCTGGCAGCAATAAATTGACTATTAGGGTTCATAGTTCTTTCACTAGCTTCTTGCTCCTGTTTACTGCTCACTTCTAATTTTGTGCTATTATTTTAAAAATACCAACAATTCTGTCAGGATTTCCCTCAGTGTTAGTTGAAAGAATAGTTTTACCCTTCCCCCAACACAAACCATTTCTGTTTTAATTTAAATGCTGATATCCTGCATGATTTGTTTCTAAGAGAATAGAGCTTGTTGAGGTGGGGCCTACTAGGAATCCTTGTGGTCACTAATCTTTGCATTAAGGTGTCTAAAGAAGTCTCAAAAGCACAGGGCTAGCCAAGGCTAGATAGGGAAGCCTTGACTATGTTTTTCAAGCCAGAAGTGATGACACATACCTCTGACCCCCCTATTTGAGCACATCTCTGACAGTTCAAGGCCAGCATGGTCCAGACCTTGTTTCAAAAGGAATAATCTTCACAGATAGATAGATAGATACATAGATACATAGATTAGACAGAAATAATTTGAGATGTCAGCCGAGATAGACCAACATATGTTGGACAGGAGTGTCGGGGAAGAGAAAAATTCAACTCCATGGATAGTGATTGAGAATGAGCTTGGATTGCTGACATAGCTAAATGCTTGTTGGTCTGGAGTTTTCACTGATATTTGCTTCCTTGAGAGAGACACAGCCAAAAAGTTTGCATGGCATTCTTGTTGTCACTGGTGCCTCTATCTGACTTCATCTGAGGCTGTGGTCTGACTGTCTCTGCTAGGTTCTGCCACTAGTACTCATTTCTGTTTGCTATTCTGACTCTACCAAACTTGCTTGTTGGTATACCATGAAGTGTTTGCCTGTGAAGGAGAGAGAGCAAACTTCTTCCTTTTCCTATATAACTTCTCTCACCTTCTTTTGTTTCTTTCATTTCTGGATGCTCGGTAGAGCATTTTTAGTGCAAGAGTCAAATGTGACTGTCTGGATCCAGACTGGAATTTCTACATTTTGTGGAAAAACACGTACATCTCCTCTTCCCGGGGTGATTAACACATCTGGCCCTTTCTATGTTTCTGTTAGAAGATCCTTCCGCATCACTAAAGGAATAGCAGTCTGCTGTAGGGGAGTCCAATGTTTTTGCAGAGGAGGAAAATCTTTATCACCTGTATTAAGATGAATAATGGTAAATAAAGCAAGGCTTAATAATTGATGAGGCAAACAGTAATACCACTAATTTTAATCTTTGATGTTGTACTTTAAGATTTTGATGAGTCTTTTCTATGAAAGCCTAACCTTGGGGGTTATATGGAATTCCCGCTGTATGTTCTATACCCCATTGACTGCAAAACTTTGCAAAAACTGGAGAAGTATAAGCTGGAGCCTTATCAGTTTTAATTCTTTTTGGCACACCTTATGAGGAGAAGCATATGATCAGATGTTGTATGACATCTTTCATAATCTCCCCTTTTCTTGTAGTGGGCATGACCACATGAGAGTATGTGTCTACAGTAACATGTATATAGGCCAACGTTCCAAATTCTGGGATATGAGTTACATCCATTTTCCACAAAACTTGAGCTTTATGGTGGCTTGGATTAACTCTCATTTTTAATGAATGATATACATCGGACAATGTTCACAGTCCTTCACAATTTGCCTAGCCTGTTCTCTCATCAAATTAAACATCTTTCTTAAGCCAATGTGTTATGATGATGTAAAGCATGACTTTCTAATGCTTGTTCTATCATACTAGCAATCAAAGTTTCTGTTGATAATAAATCTGCCATAGCATTTCCTAAACATAATGGACCTGGTAGCCCAATCTGTCCTCTCATATTTCCTATAAATTCTTTTCATTTTCTTGATCAAATTATATTTTGCAAGTGAAGCAAGAGTGATATAATTTTGGAATTTCTGGATATAAGAGCTGTCTCTATTTCAGGAAATAAACAAACTACATATTTTTAATCTGTGTAAAGATTAAACATTTTAAATAAGTGTTCAAGGTGACAAATAACTGCAATAATATCTGTCAAAGGTGCAATAATTTCTTTTGCCTTTTTTATAATTACAGGTCTATCTCTTACATAGATGGCTGAAATTCTACTTGTTGACCTATCTGTAAATACCAAGAGGGCATTGGAAATAAGTTCCAGTTCTATTTTAGAAGGAAAGATTCTTCTATAAACTTTAATCTAGGGTGTTGAGGTACATGATATTGATTTGTCCCATACAATGAGCTAATGCAATTCCCCAATCATCAGCAGTTTGAAGTAAATACTCCAATTGTTTTTTATTATACGGAATGATAATTTCATGCATTTCTTTACCAAGTAGCTCTCTGGATATTAACCTCCCTTTAATAGTTAAATAATTACATACAAAATGATAGAAGATATCATTTTTACTTGAGTACATGGGAAATAAATTGATTCTAGTACAACTTCTTGCCATCAACATACAGTAGGGATATAAGTTGTTTTAAATATTATAAGGGACCCTGTTTTATGGTACTCTATTTGTTTTAAGTTTGTGTGTTGCATCTTTGTTCTATCAATTCTAATTGTTTTAAGGCTTCTATTGTAACCTGTCTTTAAAAATTTAAAATAAATGATGCAATTGTTCTGTGGTGCTTTTTAAAAAAATCTAATGCAATTAATATTTCCCAATAGTTGTTCATTGTCTTTAATTTATCAATCCTAAGTTGTAATTTTTGAAATATAACATATTCACTATAAATTGTATTTCAAAAGAATTTATTGACTTGTTATGCTTGATTTCATAGGGGAAAATGTTAGTCCATGCTGGGTCAATACCTCAGTCATATTTTTCAAATTTAATTTAGAAAAGTCCTCTGTTCTGTCAGGTGTAAGAATATCATCCTTGTAATGTAATATGAAAGCCTTCTTATATTTCATTCTAATAGATCTTAAGGCTTGATCTACAAATTTCTGACAAAGAGTGGAACTATTTTTCATACCTTGGGGGGAGACCTTTCATTGATATCTTTGAAATGACCATTGAAAATTAACAGAGGGAATGCTTAAGGAAAATCTTTGTGTGTCTTCAGGTTGTAATTTTATAGTAAAGAAACAATCCTTTAAATTCAGAACAATACCTTCATAATTCTCTGGACAGCCACTGGAGATGTAAGTCTTGGCTGTAAAGCTCCCATATTGTCTTATTAACAGCCCTAAGATCTTGTAAGTGTCTCCTTTTGCCTGATTTTTTTTAAAGATAAACAGAGGAGTCTTCCATGGACTGTTAGATTCTTCAATATGTCCTAATTGTTGTTTTTCTTCTACTAATTTTTCTAAAGCTTGTATTGTTTCCTGAGTTAGAGTCCACTGATTCACCCAAACAGGTTCATCATTGATCAATGAAATTTTATCTGCACATAATCCATCATCACCTAATATCAAAAATGCTGAGCATTCCATGTTTCATCTGTGATTCATTTTTCTATCATTTCGACTAAGATATCTCTTCCTCAGTCGGAGATTCGCAAAGAGGAAATCACGTAGGCTTGAAAAATACCCACATTGACTTCACCTTTATATGTCTGTTTTTTTTTTTTTTTTTTTTTTTTTTAATTTTTATTTTCAGCAAATCAAAAAAAATTAAAAAGCATTCAAACAGAATAAAATGAAAATAAACAAACAAGCAAAATACCAAGGGTCTGATATACTTATACAAGAATTCTATAGGGCCTTCAAACAAGCAACACTTTTTGAGTTATGTTTAAAAAAATTCAGAACCACAATAAGCTCCTTCACAAAGCAAATAATATTGAAATAGTGAAATCAAGTGTAGACCCAACACAAATATATAAATTATAGTCCAATATCCCTCATGAATATACATACAAAAATTCTCATTGAAGTAGTTGCTAACTGAATACAAGAGATATAAAAAAAAAATAATATTCCATGAATAACTGAACAACTGTTTTTTTTTTTTTTTTTGAAGACCGTACTCCATATACAGGCTGCATGTTTTGGGATAGCCCCCACTCCAGATGATTGAGACCTACATGAAAACCAAGCTGCACATTTACAACATATGTGCAGGGAGGCCTAGGTTCAGCCCATGGAGGTAGATCTGTGTAGACTAGGTATGCTCCACGGTTGGTGATTCAGTCTCTGAGAGCTCCAAGGGTTCAGGTTGGTTTACTCTGTTGATCTTCCTGTGCAGTTCCTATCTCCTTAGGGCCCTCAATCCTTCCACCTATTCTTCTTTAAGAGTCCTCAAGCTCCATCCACTGTTTGGCTCTGGATATCTGTATCTGTCTGAGTCAGCTGCTGGTTAGAGCCTCTCAGAGGACAGCTTGCCGGTCTGTTCTCAGGCTGGAGGTTTAGCTCCTGGGAGCTCTGGTTGAATCTTTTGATACTCGTTCTAAAAAGGACAAAAACACCCTCACTTTGGTCTTCCTCCTTCTTCTTGAGTTTCATGAGGTTTATGCGTTGCATCTTAGGTATTGTGTGTTTTGGGGCTAATATCCGCTTATCAGTGAGTGCATACCATGTGTGTTCTTTTGTGATTGGGTCATCTCACTCAGGATGATATTTTCTAGCTCAATCCATTTGTCTAAGAATTTCATGAGCTCATTATTTTTAATGGCTAGTAGTACTCCATTGTGTAAATGTACCACATTTTCTGTATCCATTCTTCTGTTGAAGGACATCTGGGTTCTTTCCAGCTTCTGGCTATTATAAATAAGGCCGCTATAAACATAGTGGAGCATGTGGCCCTGTTGCATGTTGAAATATCTTCTGGGTATATACCCAGGAGGGGTATAGCTGGGTCCTCAGGTAACACCATGTTCAATTTTCTGAGGTATCCCCAGACTGCTTTCCATAGTGGTTGTACCAGCTTGCAATCCCACCAACAATGGAGGAGTGTTCCTCTTTCTCCACATCCTCGCCAACATCTGCTGTCACCTGTGTTTTGGATTTTAGCCAATCTGACTGGTGTGAGGTGGAATCTCAGTGTTGTTTTCATTTGCATTTCCCTGATGACTAGGGATGCTGAGCACTTCTTTAGATGTTTCTCAATCATTCGAGTTTCCTCAGTTGAG
The DNA here is from genome assembly GCA_021653895.1 of Mastomys natalensis. Classification (NCBI taxonomy): domain Eukaryota; kingdom Metazoa; phylum Chordata; class Mammalia; order Rodentia; family Muridae; genus Mastomys; species Mastomys natalensis. The sequence continues at coordinate 12,148 of JAJTUV010004691.1, forward strand.
AGTTCTTTGTTCAACTCTCTACCCCATTTTTTAATAGGGTTATTTGATGGTCTGGAATCTAGTTTCTTCAGTTCTTTGTATACCTTGGATATTAGCCCTCTATCAGATGTAAGGTTGGTGAAGATCTTTTCCCAGTCTGTTGGTTCCCGCTTTGTCCTGTTGACCGTATCCTTTGCTTTACAGAAGCTTTGCAGTTTTATGAGATCCCATTTGTCAATTCTTGATCTTAGAGCATACGCCATTGGTGTTCTGTTCAGGAACTTTTCCCCTGTGCCCATATGATCAAGGCTTTTCCCTATTTTCTCTTCTATTAGTTTCAGTGTAGCTGGTTTTATGTGGAGGTCCTTGATCCACTTGGAATTGAGCTTTGTACAAGGAGATAAGTATGGATCAATTTGCATTCTTCTACAAGTTGACCTCCAGTTGGACCAGCACCATTTGTTGAAAATGCTGTCTTTTTTCCACTGGATAGTTTGAGCTCCTTTGTCGAAGATCAAGTGACCATAGGTATGGGGGTTCATTTCTGGGTCTTCTATTCTATTCCATTGATCCTCCTGACTGTCTCTGTTCCAATACCATGCCGTTTTTATCACTATTGCTTTGTAGTACAGCTTGAAATCGGGGATGGAGATTCCCCCAGAAGTTCTTTTATTGTTGAGTGTAGTTTTCGCTATCCTGGGTTTTTTGTTATTCCAAATGAATTTTAAGATTGCTCTTTCTATCTCTGTAAAGAATTGAGTGGGAATTTTGATAGGGATTGCATTAAATCTGTAGATTGCTTTCGGCAAGATAGCCATTTTTACTATATTAATCCTTCCAATCCATGAGCATGGGAGATCTTTCCATCTTCTGAGATCTCCTTCGATTTCTTTCTTCAGGGTGTTGAAGTTCTTGTCATACAGGTCTTTTACTTGCTTGGTTAGATTCACCCCAAGATATTTTATACTATTTGTGACTATTGTGAATGGTGTCGTTTCCATAATTTCTTTCTCAGCCAGTTTATCCTTTGTGTAGAGGAATGCTACTGATTTGTTTGAGTTAATTTTATACCCAGCCACTTTGCTAAAGTTGTTTATCAGGTTTAGGAGCTCTCTGGTGGAAGTTTTGGGGTCACTTAAGTATACTAACATGTCATCTGCAAATAGTGAAACTTTGACTTCTTCCTTTCCAATTTGTATCCCTTTGATCTCCTTCTGTTGCCTAATTGCTCTGGCTAGGACTTCCAGAACTATATTGAACAGGTAGGGGGAGAGTGGGCAGCCTTGTCTAGTCCCTGATTTCAATGGGATTGCTTCAAGTTTCTCTCCATTTAGTTTGATGTTAGCTACTGGCTTGCTGTATATTGCTTTTACTATGTTTAGGTATGGGCCTTGAATTCCTGATCTTTCCAAGACTTTTATCATGAAGGGGTGTTGAATTTTGTCAAATGCTTTCTCAGCGTCAAGAGATATGATCATGTGGTTTTTTTCTTTGAGTTTATTTATGTAGTGGATTACGTTGATGGATTTCCGTATATTGAACCAACCCTGCATTCCTGGGATAAAGCCTACTTGATCATGGTGGATAAGTGTTTTGATGTGTTCTTGGATTCGGTTCGAGAGAATTTTATTCAGTATTTTTGCATCGATATTCATAAGGGAGATTGGTCTGAAGTTCTCTTTTCTTGTTGGGTCTTTGTGTGGTTTAGGTATAAGCGTAATTGTGGCTTCATAGAATGAATTGGGTAGTGTTCCTTCCGTTTCTATTTTGTGGAATAGTTTGAAGATAATTGGTATTAGATCTTCCTTGAAGGTTTGATAGAATTCTGCACTAAAACCATCTGGACCTGGACTTTTTTTGGTGGGGAGACCTTTAATGACTGCTTCTATTTCTTTCGCAGTTATGGGACTGTTAAGATGGTTTATCTGATCCTGATTTAACATTGGTAACTGATACTTGTCTAGGAAATTGTCCATTTCATCCAGATTTTCCAATTTTGTTGAGTATAGGCTTTTGTAGTAGGATCTGATGATTTGTTGAATTTCCTCGGTTTCTGTTGTTATGTCACCCTTTTCAGTTTGGATTTTATTGATTTGGATACTGTCTCTCTGCCCTCTGATTAGTCTGGCCAAGGGTTTATCTATTTTGTTGATTTTCTCAAAGAACCAGCTCCTGGTTTTATTGATTCTTTGTATAGTTCTCTTTGTTTCTATTTGGTTGATTTCAGCCCTGAGTTTAATTATTTCCTGCCGTCTACTCCTCTTGGGTGTTTTTGCTTCTTTTTGTTCTAGAGCTTTCAGGTGTGTTGTCAAGCTGCTAGTGTGTTCTCTCTCCAGTTTCTTTTTGTATGCACTTAGAGCTATAAGCTTTCCTCTTAGCACTGCCTTCAGTGTGTCCCATAGGTTTTGGTATGATGTGTCTTCATTTTCATTAAATTCTAAAAAGTCTTTAATTTCTTTCTTTATTTCTTCCCTGACCCCATTATCAACGAGTAGAGTATTGTTCAGTTTCCATGTGAGTGTGGGCTTTCCATTGTCTTTGTTGTTATTGAAGACCAGCTTTAGACCATGGTGATCTGATAGGATGCATGGGATTATTTCGATTTTTTTATATCTGTTGAGGCCTGTCTTGTGACCAATAATATGGTCTATTTTGGAGAAGGTACCATGTGGTGCAGAGAAAAAGGTATATTCTTTTGTTTTTGGGTGAAATGTTCTATAGATATCTGTTAAGTCCATTTGGTTTAAAACTTCTGTTAGTTTCACTGTACTTCTGTCTAGTTTCCGTTTCCCTGATCTGTCCAGTGCTGAGAGTGGGGTATTGAAGTCTCCCACAATTATTGTGTGAGGTGCAATATGTGCTTTGAGCTTTAGTAAGGCTTCTTTTATGAAAGTGGGTGCTCTTGCATTTGGTGCATAGATGTTCAGAATTGAGAGTTCATGTTGGTTGACTTTTCCTTTGACAAATATGAAATGACCTTCCTTATCCTTTTTTATATCTTTAAGTTGAAAGTCAATTTTATTCGATATTAGTATGGCTACTCCAGCTTGTTTCCTAGGACCATTTGCTTGAAAAATTGTTTTCCAGCCTTTTACTCTAAGGTAGTGTCTGTCCTTGTCACTGAGGTGGGTTTCCTGTATGCAGCAAAAAGTCGGATCCTGTTTGCGTATCCAGTCTGTTAGTCTATGTCTTTTTATTGGGGAATTGAGTCCATTGACATTAAGAGATATTAAGGAGAGGAGACTGTTGCTTCCTGTTATTTTTGCTAAAAGGGGAGGCATTGTTTGTGTGGCTATCTTCTTTTGGGTTTGTTGGAGGTGGATTACTTTCTTGCTCTTTCTAGGGTATGATTGCTCTCCTTGTAATGGGTCTTTCCTGCTATTATTCTTTGTAGTGCTGGGTTTGTGGAAAGATATTGTGTAAATTTGGCTTTGTCATGGAATATCTTGGTTTCTCCATCTATGGTAATAGAGAGTTTTGCTGGGTATAGTAGCCTGGGCTGGCATTTGTGTTCTCTTAGGGTCTGCATGACATCTGACCAGGATCTTCTGGCTTTCATAGTCTCTGGTGAGAAGTCTGGTGTAATTCTGATAGGTCTGCCTTTATATGTTACTTGGCCTTTTTCTCTTACTGCTTTTAAAATTCTTTCTTTGTTTTGTGCATTTTGTGTTTTGATTATTATGTGACGCGAGGTATTTCTTTTCTGGTCTAGTCTATTTGGTGTTCTGTAGGCTTCTTGAATGATTATGGGCATCTCGTTCCTTAGGTTAGGGAAGTTTTCTTCTATGATTTTGTTGAAGATATTTACTGGCCCTTTAAGTTGTGAATCTTCACTCTCTTCTATACCTATTATCCTTAGGTTTGGTCTTCTCATTGTGTCCTGGATTTCCTGGATGTTTTGTGTTAAGAGTTTTTTGCATTTTTCGTTTTCCTTGACAGTTGTGTCAATATTTTCTATGGTATCTTCTGCACCTGAGATTCTCTCTTCTATCTCTTGTATTCTGTTGGTAATGCTTGCGTCTGTGACTCCTGATTTCTTTCTTAGGTTTTCTATCTCCAGAGTAGTCTCCCTTTGTGATTTCTTTATTGTTTCTATTTCCGTTTTTATGTCCTGGATGGTTTTGTATAACTCCTTCACCTGTTTGGTTGTGTTCTCTTGTGATTCTTTAAGGGCTTTTACCTGTTTACCTGTGTTCTCCTTGGATTCTTTGAGAATGTTATTTATGTCCTTCTTAAAGTCCTCCATCATCATCATTAAAAGTGATTTTAGGTCTGACTCTTGCTTTCCTGGTGATATGGGGAGTTCAGGACTTAATGTGGGAGAACTAGGTTCTGATGATGACATGTGTTCTGGGTTGCTGGCCCTTGTATTCTTGCTCTTGCCTTTTGCCATCTGGAACTCCTTGGTGCTATCTGTGCTGTCTCTGGCTGGAACCTGTCTTTCCTGTTCTCTTGGTTGTGTCAGAACTGTTTAAGTTGGGTGTCGCTGCTGAGGTTCGAGCTAGGGCCCAGGATCTGCCTAGTGCTTTGTCCGGACGCGAAGGAATCAGTGCTCTGGCCAGGAGTGAGTTCCTTGATCCCTGTGGGCCCGGTTTACTCCCTTTGGGGCAGGTGTTGCTGCCTCCTTCTTAAGAAGCTGCTCGGAGTTGAGCTCCTGGGAGCCACGCTTCCTCTGGGTTCTGTGAGATTGGGCGCAGGTGAGTTGCCCAGAGCCCATCTGCTGAGCGCCCAGGCCAAACCGGAAGGAACCAGTGCTGGCCCGGAGTTTGTACTTGGGTCCCAGTGGTCCCGGTTTACTCCCTATTTGGAAAGTGTTGCTGCTCCTTGCTTAAGGGCTGCTTGAGTTGAGTCCTGGGAGCTACGCTTCCTCCCTGGGTTCTGTGAGATTGTTTTGCAATATTGCTGCCCAGATCTGCTGCGCCTCAGGTCCCCAACCGGAAGGAACCAAGT
>JAJTUV010004692.1:0-15881 GCA_021653895.1 Mastomys natalensis
ATCCATTCAGTGTTTTTAGCCTTGTAGTAGTTGAATGTAGCTCACTAGTGCACAATGGTTAAATTCTCATGTATCTTTACAGACTGTTTCTGCATTACATGGTACAGTGCTTTTCAGTTCTAAAATAGTAAGTTTCTTGTAGTTCCTATACAAACCAATGGTATAGGATAGGCCGCAAGGAACAAGTGTTTATGTCAAAATCCAAACAACATGTGAAAACTGACCCTTCACATGTAAGATCCATTCAGTGTTTTTAGCTTGTAGTAGTTGAATATAGCTCTCTAGTTCACAATGGCTTGCTTATAATGTATCTATACAGACTGTGTCTGCATTAATTTGCCCAGGGCATTTCAGGTGTATAATAGCAAATTTCTTGTACTTTCTATACAAAATAATGCTATATGAAAAGCCAAAATGAACAAGTGTTTATGACAAAATACAAAAAACATGTCTAAACTGACACTTCATTGTAAGATCCATTCAGTGTTTTTAGCCTTTTAGTAGGTGAATGTAGCTCACTTGTTCACAATGGCTTGCTTATCTAATACCTTTACAGACTCTTTCTGCATTACTTTGTACTGTGGTTATCAGGTGTAATGTAGCAACTATCTTGTATTTTCTATTACAACACAATGCTATATCCAAAGCAACAAGGAACAAGTTGCTATGCCAAAAAATAATACAACATGCCAAAGCTGACCCTTCACATGTAACATCCATCAGTGTTTTTAGCCTTGTAGTAGTTGAATGTAGCTCTCTATTTCACAATGGTTAACTTGTCATGTATCTTTACAGACTGTTTCTGCATTACATTGTATGGTGGATTTCAGCTCTAAAATAGCAAGCTTCTTGTAGTTCCTATACAAAACAATGGTATATGAAAAGCCACAATGAACAAGTGTTTATGACAAATTCCAAAAAGCATGTCTAAATTGTCGCTTAACATGTAAGATCCATTCAGTGTTTTTAGCCTTGTAGTAGTTGAATGTAGCTCAGTATTCACAATGGCTTGCTTATCATGTATCTTTACAGACTGTTTCTGCATTACATTGTACTGTGCTTTTCAGTTCTAAAATAGTAAGTTTCTTGTAGTTCCTATACAAAACAATGGTATATGAAAGGCCACAAGGAACAAGTGTTTATGTCAAAATCCAAACAACATATGTAAACTGACCCTTCATATGTAAGATCCATTCAGTGATTTTAGACTTGTAGTAGTTGAATGTAGCTCTCTAGTTCACAATGGCTTGCTTATCATGTATCTATACAGACTTTTTTTGCATTATTTTGCCCAGGGCATTTCAGGTGTTAATAGCAATTTTTTGTACTTTCTATACAAAACAATCTATATGAAAAGCCACAATGAACAAGTTTTTATGACCAAAATCCAAAAAAACATGTCTAAACTGATGCTTCACATGTAAAGATCCATTCAGTGTTTTTTAGCTTGTAAGTATTTGTATGGAACACACTAGTTCACAATGGTTAACTTGTCATGTATATTTACAGACTGTTTCTGCATTACATTATACAGTGCTTTTCAGTTCTAAAATAGAAGTTTCTTATAGTTCCTATACAAAACAATGGTATAGGAAAAGCCTCAAGGAACAAGTGTTTATGTCAAAATCCAAACAAAATGTGTAAACTGACCCTTCACATGTAAGATCCATTCAGTGTTTTTAGCCTTGTAGTAGTTGAATATAGCTCTCTAGTCCACAATGGCTTGCTTATCATGTATCTATACAGACTGTGTTGCTGCATTACTTTGCCCAGGGAATTTCAGGTGTATAATAGCAAATTTCTATTCTTTCATACAAAACAATGGTATATGAAAAGCCACAATGAACAAGTGTTTATGACAAAATTCAAACATGTCTAACTGTCCCTTCAATGTAAGATCCATTCAGTGTTTTTAGCCTTGTAGTAGGTGAATGTAGCTCACTAGTTCACAATGGCTTGCTTATCATGTATCTTTACAGACTGTTTCTGCATTATTTGTACTGTGGTTTTCCAGCTGTAATTGTAGCAACTATCTTGTATTTTCTATATAAAACAAATGTTATATCCAAAGCAACAAGGAACAAGTTTGCTATGCCAAAAATAATACAAAGATGCAACTGACCCTTCACATGTAACATCCATTCAGTGTTTTTAGCCTTGTAGTAGTTGAATGTAGCTACTAGTTCATAATGGTGACTTGTCATGTATCTTTACAGACTGTTTCTGCATTATATTGTACTGAGTTTTCAGTTCTAAAATAGAAGTTTCTTGTAGCTCCTATACCAAACAATGGTATATGAAAGGCCACAAGGAACAAGTGTTTATGTCAAAATCCAAAAAACTTGTCTAAACTGACGCTTCACATGTAAGATCCATTCAGTGTTTTTAGCCTTGTAGTAGTTGAATATTTGCTCAATAGTTCACAAAGTTTAACTTGTTAGGTATCTTTACAGACTGTTTCTGCATTACATTGTACAGTCGTTTTCAGCTCTAAAAATAGCAAGTTTTTGTAGTTCCTATACAAAAACAAGGGTATATGAAAAGCCACAATGGAATAAGTGTTTATGCCGAAATCCAAAAACGTGTCTAAATTGATGCTTCAGTGTAAGGTCCATTCAATGTTTCTAGCCTTGAAGTAGTTGAATGTAGCTCACTAGTTCACAATGGCTTGCTTATTTGTATCTTTCAGACTTTTCTGCATTACTTTTTACTGTGGTTTTCAGCTGTAATGTAGCAACTATCTTGTAATTTCTATACAACACAATGCTATATCCAAGGCAACAAGAAACAAATTCACAAACATGTCCAAGCTGACCCTTCACATGTAACATCCATTCAGTGTTTTTAGCCTTGTAGTAGTTGAATGTAGCTCACTAGTTCACAATGGTCAACTTGTCATGTATCTTTACAGACTATTTCTGCATTATATTGAACATGGATTTCAGCTCTAAAATAGCAAACTTCTTGTAGTTCCTATATAAAACAATGGTATATGAAAAGACGCAAGGAACAAGTGTTTAGTCCAAAATCCAAAAAACAGGTCTAAACTGACCCTTCACTGTAAGATCCATTCAGTGTTTTTAGCCATGCAGTAGTTGAATGTAGCTCTCTAGTTCACAATGTCTTCCTTATCATGTATCTTTCCAGACTCTTTCTGCATTAGTTTGTACTGTGGTTTTCAGCTGTAATGTAGCAATATTGTATTTTCTATACAACACAATGGGTATATCGAAAGCAACCAAGAAACAAGTGGCTATGCCAAAATTCACACAACATGTCCAAACTGACCCTTCACAGTCACATCCATTCAGTGATTTTTAGACTTGTAGTAGTTGAATGTAGCTCACTAGTTCACAATGGTTAACTTTCATGTATCTTTACAGACTGTTTTTGCATTATATTGTACTGTAGTTTTTCAGTTCTAAAATAGTAAGTTTCTTGTAGTCCTATACAAACAATGGTATATGAAAGGCCACAAGGAACAAGTGTTTATGTCTAAAATCCAACAACATGTCCTAAACTGACGCTTCACATGTAAGATCCATTCAGTGTTTTTAGCCTTGTAGTAGTTGAATATAGCTCAATAGTTCCAAAGGTTAACTTGTTAGGTATCTTTACAGACTGTTTCTGCATTACATTGTACAGTCGTTTTCAGCTCTAAAATAGCAAGTATTTTGTAGTTCCTATACAAAACAGTGATATATGAAGAGCCGAAGGAAAACAAGTGTTTATGCCAAAATCCAAAAACGTGTCTAAATTGAGCTTCATGTGTAAGGTCCATTCAATGTTTTTAGCCTTGTAGTAGTTGAATGTAGCTCACTAGTTCACAATGGCTTGTTATCATGTATATTCCAGACTCTTTCTGCATTACTTTGTACTGTGGTTTTCAGCTGTAATGTAGCAAATCTTGTAATTTTATACAACACAATGCTATATCCAAAGGCAAGAAGAAACAAGTTTTATGCCAAAATTACACAACATGTCCAAGCTGACCCTTCAATGTAACATCCATTCAGTGTTTTTAGCCTTGTAGTAGTTGAGTTAGCTCCTAGTTCGCAAATGGTTAACTGTTCATGTATCTTTACAGACTTTTTCTGCATTACATTGTACAGTGCTTTTCAGTTCTAAAAAAGTAAGTTTCTTGTAGTTCCTATACAAACCAATGGTATAGGAAAAGGCCAAAGAACAAGTGTTTATGTCAAAAATCCAAACAACATGTTAAACTGACCCTTCACATGTAAGATCCATTCAGTGTTTTTAGCTTGTAGTAGTTGAATGTAGCTACTAGTTCACAATGGTTAACTTGTCAGTATCTTTACAGACTGTTTCTGCATTATTTGTAAGGTGGATTTCAGCCCTAAAATAGCAAGCTTCTTGTAGTTCCATACAAAAACATCGTATATAAAAAACCCAGGAACAAGTGTTCATGCCAAAATCCAAACAACATTCTAAACTGACCCTTCACATGTAAGATCCATTCAGTGTTTTTTACGATGTAGTAGTTGATGTAGCTCTCTAGTTTACAATGGCTTGACTTTTATGTATCTATACAGACTGTTTCTGTATTACATTGTACAGTGGTTTTCAGCTCTAAAAAGCAACTTCTTGTAGTTCCTATACAAAAAAATGATATATGAAAGAGGCAAGGAACAAGTGTTTATGCCAAAATCCAAAAAACATGTCTAAACTGATGCTTCACATGTAAGATCCATTCAGTGTTTTTAGCCTTGTAGTAGTTGAATGTAGCTCACTAGTTCACAATGGTTAACTTGTCATGTATCTTTACAGACTGTTTCTGCATTACATTGTACAGTGGCTTTTCAGCTTCTAAAATAGCAAGCTTCTTGTAGTTCCTATACAAAAAATGTATATAGAAAGCGCAAGGAACAAGTGTTTATGCCAAAATCCAAAAAACATGTCTAAACTGACATTCACATGTAAGATCCTTTGAGTGTTTTAGCCTTGTAGTAGTTGAATGTAGCTCACTAGTTCACAATGGATTGCTTATCATGTATGTTTACAACTGTTTCTGCATTACATTGCCCAGGGCTTTTCAGGTGCTAATTAGCAAATTACTTGTACTTTCTATACAAAACAATGTATAGAAAAGCCACAATGAACAAGTGTTTATGACAAAATTCAAACAATGTCTAAACTGTCCCTTCACATGTAACATCCATTCAGTTTTTTTTAACCTTGTAGTAGTTGAATGTAGCTCATTAGTTCACAATGGATTGCTTATCATGTATCTTTATAGACTGTTCTGCATTACATTGTACAGTGCTTTTCAGTTCAAAATAGCAAGTTCTTGTAGTTCCCATACAAACAATGGTATATGAAAAGCACAAGGAACAAATGTTTTATGCCAAAATACAAAAAACATGTCTAAACAGACGCTTCACATATAAGATCCATTCAGTGTTTTTAGCCTTGTAGTAGTTGAATGTAGCTCTCTAATTCACAGTGGCTTGCTTATCATGTATCTATACAGACTGTTTCCTGCATACATTGCCCAGGGCATTTTCAGGTGCATAATAGCAATTTCTTGTACTTTCTTTAAAAAAAATGGTATTGAAAAGTCACAATGAACAAGTTTTGTACAAAATTCAAACATGTCTATACTGACCTTCACATGTAACATCCGTTCAGTGTTTTTAGCCTTGTAGTAGTTGAATGTAGCTCATTTGTTCACAATGGCTTGCTTATCATGTATCTTTATAGACTGTTTCTGCATTACAATGTACAGTGCTTTTCAGTTCTAAATAGAAAGTTTCTTGTAGTTCCTTACAAATCAGTGGCTATATGAAAGCCGGAAACAAGTGTTTATGCCAAAATTCAAAAAACATATCTAAACAGACGCTTCACATGTAAGATCCATTCAGTGTTTTTAGACTTGTAGTAGGTGAATGTAGCTGACCAGTTCACAATGGCTTGCTTATCATGTATCTTTACAGACTCTTTCTGCAGTACTTTGTACTATGGTTTTCAGCTGTAAGGTAGCAACTATCTTGTATTTTCTATACAAAACAATAGTATATCCAAAGCAACAAGGAACAAGTTGCTATGCCAAAATTCACACAACATGTCCAAGCTGACCCTTCACATGTAACATCCATTCAGTGTTTTTAGCCTTGTAGTAGTTGAACGTAGCTCACTAGTTCACAATGGTTACTTGTCATGTATCTTTACAGACTGATTCTGCATTACATTGTACAGTGGTTTTCAGCTCTAAAATAGCAAGCTTCTCTTTGTTCCTATACAAAACAAAGGTATATGAAAAGGCCAAAGGAACAAGTGTTTATGCCAAAATCCAAAAAATTGTCTAAACTGAAGCTTCACATGTAACATCCAATCAGTGTTTTTAGCCTTGTAGTAGATGAATGGTAGCTCACTAGTTAACAATGGTTACTTTGTCATGAATCTTTACAGATGTTTCTGCATTACATTGTATGGTGGATATCAGCTTTAAAAGAGCAAGCATGTTGTAGTTCCTATACAAAAAAAATGATATATGAAAAGGGGCCCGGGGGAACAAGTGTTTATGACAAAATCCAAAAAACATGTCTAAACTGACGCTTCACATTTAAGATCCATTGAGTGTTTTAGCCTTGTAGTAGTTGAATGTAGCTCACTAGTTCACAATGGATTGCTTATCATGTATGTTTACAGACTGTTTCTGCATTTACGTTGCCCAGGGCATTTCAGGTGCATAATAGCAATTTTCTTGTACTTTCTATACAAAACAATGGTATATGAAAAGCCACAATGAACAAGTGTTTATGACAAAATTCAAACATGTCTAAACTGTCCCTTCAAATGTTAACATCCATTCAGTGTTTTTAGCCTTGTAGTAGTTGAATTTAGCTCATTAGTTCACAATGGATTGCTTATCATGTATCTTTATAGACTGTTTCTCCTTACATTGTACAGTGCTTTTCAGTTCGAAAATAGCAAGTTTCTTGTAGTTCCTATACAAATCAATGGTATATGAAAAGCTCAAGGAACAATGTTTATGCCAAAATCCAAAAAACATGTCAGAAACAGACGCTTCACATGTAAGATCCATTCAGTGAATTTAGCTTGTATAGTTGAATGTAGCTCTCTAATTCACAATGGTTGCTTATCATGTATCTATACAGACTGTTTCTTCACTACATTGCCCGGCATTCAGTGCATAATAGCAAATCTCTTTTTCTTTACAACAATGGTATTTGAAAAGTCACAATGAACAATTTTTTGTGACAAAATTCAAACATGTCTAAACTGTACCTTCACATGTAACATCCATTCAGTGTTTTTTGCCTTGTAGTATTTGAATGTAGTCATTTTGTTCACAATGGCTTGCTTATCATGTATCTATTAATAGACTGTTTCCTGCAAATTACATTGTACAGTGCTATTCAGTTCGAAATAGCAAGTTTCTTGTAGTTCCCCATACAAATCAGTGGTATATAAAAAGCCTCAAGGAACAAGTGTTTATGCCAAAATCCAAAAAACATGTCTAAACTGACGCTTCACAGGTAAGATCCATTCAGTGTTTTTTAGACTTGTAGTAGGTGAATGTAGCTGACCAGTTCACAATGGCTTGCTTATCATGTATCTTTACAGACTCTTCTGCAGTACTTTGTACTATGTTTTTCAGCTGTAAGGTACAACTATCTTGTATTTTCTATACAAAACAATAGTATATCCAAAGCAACAAGGAACAAGGTTGCTATGCCAAAATCAAACAACATGTCAAGCTGACCCTTCACATGTAACATCCATTCAGTGTTTTTAGCCTTGTAGTAGTTGAATGTAGCTCACTAGTTCACAATGGTTAACTTGTCATGTATCTTTACAGACGATTCTGCATTACATTGTAAGTGGTTTCAGCTCTAAAATAGCAACTTCTCTTTGTTCCTATACAAAACAAAGGTATATGAAAAGGCGCAAGGAACAAGTGTTTATGCCAAAATCCAAAAAAACTGTCTAAAACTGAAGCTTCAATGTAACATCCATTCAGTGTTTTTAGCCTTGTAGTAGATGAATGTAGCTCAACTAGTTCACAATGGTTAACTTGTCATGTATCTTTACAGATTGTTTCTGCATTACATTGTATGTGGATATCAGCTCTAAAAGAGCAAGCTTCTTGTAGTTCCATATACAAAAAAAAATGATATATGAAGGAGTCCGGGAGGAAAAAGTGTTTATGACAAAATCCAAAAAACATGTCTAAACTGAAGCTTCACATTGTAAGTCCATTGAGTGTTTTAGCTTGTAGTAGTTGAATGTAGTCACTAGTTCACAATGGATTGCTTATCATGTATCTTTATAGACTGTTTCTGCATTACATTGTACAGGCTTTCAGTCGTAAAATAGCAATTTTCTTGTATTTCCTATACAAAACAATGGTATATGAAAAGCCACAAGGAACAAGTGTTTATGCAAAATTCCAAACATGTCAAAACTGACCCTTCACATGTAACATCCATTCAGTGTTTTTAGCCTTGTAGTAGTTGATGTAGCTCATCTATTCACAATGGCTTGCTTATCATGTATCTATACAGACTGTTTCTCACTACATTGTACAGTGGGATTTCAGTCGATAATAGCAAATCTTCTTGTATTTCTATACAAAACAATGGTATTTGAAAAGCACAGGAACAAGTGTTTTGTACAAAATTCAAACATGTCTAAACTGACCTTCACATGTAACATCCATTCAGTGATTTTAGCCTTGTAGTAGTTGAATGTAGCTCTCTAGTTCACAATGGTTAACTTGTCATGTATCTTTACAGACAGATTCTGCATTACATTGTACAGTGGTTTTCAGCTCTAAAATAGCAAGTTTCTCTTTGTTCCTATACAAAACAATGGTATATGAAAAGGAGCAAGGTACAAGTGTTTATGCCAAAACCGAAAAACGTGTCTAAACTGAAGCTTCACATGTAACATCCATTCAGTGTTTTTAGCCTTGTAGTAGATGAATGTAGCTCACTAGTTCACAATGGTTAACTTGTCATGTATCTTTACAGACTGTTTCTGCATTACATTGTATGGTGGATATCGGCTCTAAAAGAGCAAGCTTCTTGTAGTTCCTATACAAAAAAAATGATATATGAAGAGCCGGGAGGAAAAAGTGTTTATGACAAAATCCAAAAAACATGTCTAAACTGAAGCTTCACTTGTAAGCTCCATTGAGTGTTTTAGCCTTATAGTAGTGGAATGTAGCTCACTAGTTCACAATGGATTGCTTATCATGTATCTTTATAGACTGTTTCTGCATTACATTGTACAGTGCTTTTCAGTTCTAAAATAGCAAGTTTCTTGTAGTTCTTATACAAATCAATGGTATATGAAAAGCCTCAAGGAACAAGTGTTTATGCCAAAATCCAAAAAACATGTCTAAACTGATGCTTCACATGTAAGATCCCTTCAGTGTTTTTAGCCTTGTAGTAGGTGAATGTAGTTCACCAGTGCACAGTATCTTGCTTATCATGTATCTTTACAGACTCTTTCTGCATTACTTTATACTGTTGGTTTCAGCTGTAATGTAGCAACTATCTTGTATTTTCTATACAACACAATAGTATATCCAAAGCAACAAGGAACAAGTTGCTATGCCAAAATTCACACAACATGTCCAAGCTGACCCTTCACATGTAACATCCATTCAGTGTTTTTAGCCTTGTAGTAGTTGAATGTAGCTCACTAGTTCACAATGTTTAACTTGTCATGTATCTTTACAGACTGATTCTGCACTACATTGTACAGTAGTTTTCAGCTCTAAAATAGCAAGCTTATTGTAGTTCCTATACAAAACACAGTTATATGAAAAAGTGCAAGGAACAAGTGTTTATGCCAAAATCCAAAAAACATGTCTAAACTGACCCTTCACATGTAACATCCATTCAGTGATTTTAGCCTTATAGTAGCTGAAGGTAGCTCACTAGTTCACAATGGTTAACTTGTCATGTATCTTTACAGACTGTTTCTGCATTACATTGTACAGTGGATTTCAGCTCTAAAATAGCAAGCTTCTTGTAGTTCCTATACAAAAAAAATGATATATGAAGAGCTGGGAGGACAAGTGTTTATGAAAAATTTAAAAAACATGTCTAAACTGAAGCTTCACATGTAAGATCCATTGAGTGTTTTAGCCTTGTAGTAGTTGAATGTAGCTCACTAGTTCACAATGGATTGCTTATCATGTATCTTTATAGACTGTTTCTGCATTACATTGTACAGTGCTTTTCAGTTCTAAAATTGCAAGTTTCTTGTAGTTCCTATACAAGTCAATGGTATATTGTGGGACTGCGTTAAGGGTATCCTGGTTCTTGGCTGGGCATGGGCCTAGAACCCCGAGACTCCAAGGGAGAAACGGCAGGAGTTCGGCTACGTCCCAGAACTCAGGTCCTGAAAAGCTGTCTAATCTCCATTGACCTACATTGTTCAGTCACGAAGGTCATTACAGCCCCTCCCAAAGTGCACAGGGTGTAACTACAGGCCTCAGGCCCTAGGGATTTACATACTAATGAAGGTCAGAGGGCGGAGCCAATTAACCATTCCCCCAGAACCTCCCCCTTCCCCCCTCCCTACTTAACCCAGGTCTGCCCTGAGTTTTGGGGGGGTACTTCCAGATCCATTTACCATCCGCCATGACAATAAACCCTTTTGGAACCAAGGACTTCCTCGTATCATTGGGGCCTGCTGGGCCCGCCGCCGCCAAAGCCTCCAGCCCATGGAACCCGGGACCTTCCTCCGGTATGTGAGAGAGGCTGCCTGGAGGCCTCCAGGCAGCCTCCGCCTCACAGGCCCCGGGCCACTGCCTCTTAGGCCTGGGGCCTGCTGCCTGGGCCTGGGCATGGAGGCCTGCCTGCGCTAGCCCCGGGCCTGCTGCCGCGTGGGTCCGGGGCTGCCGCTGTGGCCAGCCATTTGTCCTACAGTATATGAAAAGCCTCAAGGAACAAGTGTTTATGTCAACATCCAAAAAACATGTCTAAACTGATGCTTCACATGTAAGATCCATTCAGTGTTTTTAGCCTTGTAGTAGGTGAATGTAGTTCACCAGTTCACAATGTCTTGCTTATCATGTATCTTTACAGACTCTTTCTGCATTACTTTGTACTGTGGGTTTCAGCTGTAATGTAGCAACTATCTTGTATTTCCTATACAACACAATAGTATATCCAAAGCAACAAGGAACAAGTTGCTATGCCAAAATTCACACAACATGTCCAAGCTGACCCTTCACATGTAACATCCATTCAGTGTTTTTAGCCTTGTAGTAGTTGAATGTACCTCAGTAGTTCACAATGGTTAACTTGTCATGTATCCATACAGACTGATTCTGAATTACATTGTACAGTAGTCTTCAGCTCTAAAATAGCAAGCTTATTGTAGTTCCTATACAAAACACAGTTATATGAAAAGGTGCAAGGAACAAGTGTTTATGCCAAAATCCAAAAAACATGTCTAAACTGACCCTTCACATGTAACATCCATTCAGTGTTTTTAGCCTTGTAGTAGTTGAATGTAGCTCACTAGTTCACAATGGTTAACTTGTCATGTATCTTTACAGACTGATTCTGCATTACATTGTACAGTGGTTTTCAGCTCTAAAATAGCAAGCTTCTCTTTGTTACTATTCAAAACAAAGGTATATGAAAAGGCACATGGAACAAGTGTATATTCCAAAATCCAAAAACATGTCTAAACTGAAGCTTCACATGTAACATCCATTCAGTGTTTTTAGCCTTGTAGTAGTTGAATGTACCTCAGTAGTTCACAATGGTTAACTTGTCATGTATCCATACAGACTGATTCTGAATTACATTGTACAGTAGTCTTCAGCTCTAAAATAGCAAGCTTATTGTAGTTCCTATACAAAACACAGTTATATGAAAAGGTGCAAGGAACAAGTGTTTATGCCAAAATCCAAAAAACATGTCTAAACTGACCCTTCACATGTAACATCCATTCAGTGTTTTTAGCCTTGTAGTAGTTGAATGTAGCTCACTAGTTCACAATGGTTAACTTGTCATGTATCTTTACAGACTGATTCTGCATTACATTGTACAGTGGTTTTCAGCTCTAAAATAGCAAGCTTCTCTTTGTTACTATTCAAAACAAAGGTATATGAAAAGGCACATGGAACAAGTGTATATTCCAAAATCCAAAAAACATGTCTAAACTGAAGCTTCACATGTAACATCCATTCAGTGTTTTTAGCCTTGTAGTAGTTGAATGTACCTCAGTAGTTCACAATGGTTAACTTGTCATGTATCCATACAGACTGATTCTGAATTACATTGTACAGTAGTCTTCAGCTCTAAAATAGCAAGCTTATTGTAGTTCCTATACAAAACACAGTTATATGAAAAGGTGCAAGGAACAAGTGTTTATGCCAAAATCCAAAAAACATGTCTAAACTGACCCTTCACATGTAACATCCATTCAGTGTTTTTAGCCTTGTAGTAGTTGAATGTAGCTCACTAGTTCACAATGGTTAACTTGTCATGTATCTTTACAGACTGATTCTGCATTACATTGTACAGTGGTTTTCAGCTCTAAATAGCAAGCTTCTCTTTGTTACTATTCAAAACAAAGGTATATGAAAAGGCACATGGAACAAGTGTATATTCCAAAATCCAAAAAACATGTCTAAACTGAAGCTTCACATGTAACATCCATTCAGTGTTTTTAGCCTTGTAGTAGTTGAATGTACCTCATAGTTCACAATGGTTCTTGTCATGTATCTACAGACTGTTCTGAATTACATTGTACAGTAGTCTTCAGCTTAAAATAGCAAGCTTATTGTAGTTCCTATACAAAACACATTATATGAAAGGTGCAAGGAACAAGTGTTATGCCAAAATCCAAAAAACATGTCTAAACTGACCCTTCACATGTAACATCCATTAGTGTTTTTAGCCTTGTAGTAGTTGAATGTAGCTCATAGTTCACAATGGTTACTTTCATGTATCTTTACAGACTATTCTGCATTACATTGTACAGTGGTTTCAGTCTATAATAGCAAGTTTCTTTGTTACTATACAAAACAAGGTATATGAAAAGAGCATGGAACAAGGTTTATCCAAAATCAAAATGTCAAACTGAAGCTTCACATGTAACATCCATTCAGTGTTTTTAGCCTTGTAGTAGTTGAATGTAGCTCCTAGTTCACAATGGCTTGCTTATCATGATCTTTACAGACTTTTTCTGCATTACTTGGTTTACTGTGTTTTCAACTAATGTAACTTTCTTATTTCTATACAAAGCACAATGGTAACAATTAGCAAAAGAACAACATGTAGCAAAATTCCACATGAACATTCAGTGTCCTTACATTGTGTAATCATGTAAGTGTCTTTAGCCATGTAGTTAGTTAATGATCTTTATAGTTACAATGTTAATTTATGTATCTTTTATCAAAGCAGTTTCTAGTTAATTGTCATGTCAAATTTACAGTATAAATAACAAGCTTCTTGAAAATGTTCTATCAAAAATCTAAATGAAAGTCTCAAGGACACACGTGTTATATCCAATTCAAATTACTGCTATTAGATTACATGTAAGCTCCATTCAAGTGTTTTAGCTTATAGTATTGAAGTAGCTCTCTTAGATTACATGGCTTGCTTTCATGTTCTATAATAGCATTTTTGTGCATTACTATTGAACCAATGGCATTTAAAGTGCAAATGCAAATGTCTTTAGTTTTAACAAAAACAATGGTATTTAAAAGCCACAATGACAAGTGTTTATCAAAATTCATAACATGTCTAAACTGTCCTTCAGATGTAACATCCATTCAGTGTTTTTAGCCTTGTAGTAGTTGAATGTAGCTCACTAGTTCACAATGGCTTGCTTATCATTATCTTTACAGACTGTTTCTGCATTACATTGTACAGTGCTTTTCAGTTCGTAAAATAGCAAGTTTCTTGTAGTTCCTATACAAACAATGGTATATAAAAAGCCTCAAGGAACAAGTGTTTATGCCAAAATCCAAAAAACATGTCTAAACTGATGCTTCACATGAAAGATCCATTCAGTGTTCTTAGCCTTTCAGTAGTTGAATGTAGCTCACTAGTTCACAATGGCTTGCTTATCATGTATCTTTACGACTTTTCTGCATTACTTTACTGTGGATTTCAGGTCTAATGTATCAATTTCTGTATTTTTATACAACACAATGCTATTTGCAAAGCCACAATGGAACAAGTTGCTATGACCAAAAATTTACACATGGCCAAGCTGCCCTTCACATGTAACATCCATTCTGTGTTATTTAGCCTTGTAGTAGTTGAATGTAGCTCACTAGTTCACAATGGCTTAACTTGTCATGTATCTTTACAGACTGTTTCTGCATTACATTGTACAGTGGTATTCAGCTTCAAATAGCAAGTCTTCTTGTAGTTCCTATACGAAACAATGTGTATTAAGACAAGAAAGGAACAAGTGTTTATGCCAAAATTCCAAACAACATGTCTAAACTGACCCTTCACATGTAAGATCCATTGAGTGTTTTTAGCTTGTAGTAGTTGAATTTAGTTCTCTAGTTCACAATGGCTTGCTTATCATGTATCTATACAGACTGTTTCTGTATTATTTGACCAGGGCATTTCAGGTGTATAATTGCAAATTTCTTGTACTTTTCATACAAAACAATGCTATATGAAAAGCCACAATGAACAAGTGTTTATGACAAAATTCAAACATGTCTATACTGTCCCTTCACATGTAACATCCATTCAGTGTTTTTAGCCTTGTAGTAGTTGAATGTAGCTCACTAGTTCACAATGGCTTGCTTATCATGTGTCTTTCCAGACTTTTCTGCATTACTTTGTACTGTGGATTTTCAGCTATAATGTAGTAACTATCTTGTATTTTCTATACAAAACATTGCTATATCAAAAGCAACAAGGAACAAGTTGCTATGCTAAAATTCAGACAACATGTCCAAACTGATGCTTCACATGTAACATCCATTCAGTGTTTTTAGCCTTGTAGTAGTTGAATGAAGCTCACTAGTTCACAATGGCTTGCTTATCATGTATCTTTACAGACTGTTTCTGCATTACATTGACAGTGCATTTTCAGTTCTAAAAACGCAAGCTTCTTGTAGTTCCTATACAAAACAATGGTATATAAAAAGCCCAAGGAACAAGTGTTTATGCCAAAATCCAAAAAACATTTCTAAACTGTGCTTCACATGTAAGATCCATTGAGTGTTTTTAGCCTTGTAGTAGTTGAATGTAGCTCACTAGTTCACAATGGCTTGGGTTATCATATATCTTTACAGATGTTTCTGCATTACATTGTACTGTGCTTTTCAGTTCTAAAATAGCAAGTTTCTTGTAGTTCCTATACAAAACAATGGTATATAAAAGCCCAAGGAACAAGTGTTTATGCCAAAATCCAAAAAACATGTCTAAACTGATGCTTCACATGAAAGATCCATTCAGTGTTCTTAGCCTTTCAGTAGTTGAATGTAGCTCACTAGTTCACAATGGCTTGCTTATCATGTATCTTTACGGACTCTTTCTGCTTACTTTATACTGTGGATTTCAGCTCTTAATGTATCAAAAATCTGTATTTTCTATACAACACAATGCTATAATCCAAAGCAAACATGGACAAGTTTGCTTATGCCAAATTCACACCATGTCCAAGCTGACCCTTCACATGTAACAATCCATTCGGGTTTTTAGCCTTTTAGTTGTTGGAATGTAGCTCACTAGTTCACAATGGTTAACTTGTCCCTGTATCTTTACAGACTGTTTCTGCATTACATTGTACAGTGGTTTTCAGCTCTAAAATAGCAAGCTTCTTGTAGTTCCTATACAAACAAGGTTATAAAAGCCAAGGAACGTGTTTATGCCAAAAAATTTTAAACCCAA
>JAJTUV010004693.1:0-16765 GCA_021653895.1 Mastomys natalensis
TACAATTGTTGACTTGTGAAAAGATTTCAGGAATTGTTTGTGTCCTCACATCACTGCACATGGGTCTCCATGCATGTCCTCCTCTGACATCTGAAACACAAAATCAAAGACCTCAGCTAAGGGAGGGGCTTATCATGAGAGAGCTTTTATCTTCTGGGTCCCATGACCTACAGCAGGAGAATGGGGACTTTGCATTAACAGGGGGCCTTGGAAACTAAGACTGTTTCATCCATGACCTCTTCTGACTTTTTGAAAGCATGGAAACAAAGATTCCTCTGGTTGAAAAATCTCCTGACCTTGCCCTTCTTCCTTAGAATGTCAATCAGACTATAGTTTGGGTCTTGATAAATTTACCCCTATAGACTTTTAGACTTACAGTTGCTGTTAAGAGGTTTTCTAAAATTATTAACCAACATAACAACCTTTAACTTTGCAAACACAATGGTTACAAGCCAAAAGTATTTTTAAAACCACTCCAGAAAATTTTGTAAAATTCTTCAATCTTAGCTTTCATTTTAAATTATTTGAATAACAACAGCAGGTTTATGTAATGCTAACACTTAAGCAATGATGCTTATAAAGAGATAATATACCTTTCAGTAATCATAAACCATGTTGAAATATTGTTAGTATGTCTCCTCAAATAAGATACACGAGACTAGGAATGCTTAGGCAACTTGTTGACAGTCATTCAATTCAAATAGAAATTCTTACAAATGAAATTACCTTTCATACCTTATTTTGAATTACAATCATTACAACGAATTACATACATCGAATTACCTTCATACCTTATTTTGTAAAGATAATATATTTGAGACAATGCATTTTCCTGAGATTTATCTCATTGTTTGTTTCCTTCTTCAAGAACTTATTAAATCAGTTGCTACTGCTCATTAAATGAAATTTAGCCACCCATTTTAAACCCTAAGATTTATACATAAGACAAAGGTTAGGAAGGGCATGTGAGAAGTAGAAGTCAGTTTCAATTACCCCTTAATGCTTCCCCCTTTTAAAGTTAAAGGTTGAGTAGGGTTAAACAGAGAGAAAATGGGGGAACAGATGGAACATACAACCGTTATTAAACACTGAGAGAGAGTCCCTTCCTTTCTGTTTCTCAGTTAGAGCCTAGGATAGCAAAAAGGCTTTTGTTACTGATTGGATAACACTAACCAATCAACCAACTAAAACCCTCAAATAAAATAGGTATGTCAAGGTTCAGTCAGTTCCACAGTAAATTCTGTACTTGTCGTTTTGTCCACCAAATTAGATTCTAATCCATGTTGGTACCAAAGTCAGCTTCCTAGAAGAGCTCAGGACATTGTAACAATTTTGCTTGTCTTCGTGCCAGTGCCTGCAATTTTATGAGATGCCTGAACCCTAAGCATGGATGGTGGAGAACACAGAAATAAGATAAGTTTAGACTTTTCACATGACATTTTATATCAGTGGATTGTTTTCTGGGGGTTCATCAAGTGTGTGTGTGTGTTGGTGTGTTGTGCATCTAAGTTTCACTGGAAAAACACTGAATGTTTTAAAATGGTTAAATTGTTTTATCTTTAGTGGGATAAGAGTTTAATACAATAGCAATACAACTGTACAAAGAATAACTAAAATGTTGGTACCTAATGTGACTGTTCTCAGGGACTGTGTAGAATTGGAATTTTCAATATACAACTATTGGAGGTTTAATCACTTGATAAATATCCGGTGATATCTTATAAATGTGATTGTGCATCCATTTTATGATTCAACATCTCTGTCCTCACTTATGTGTGTATAAAATTACATTGAAAAGAACAGGTTAAGAATACTAGACACAATGTACTGGTGAGTTTCACCAAGATCCCTTTGAAATAATAGCCCCACTATACCATGAGAATCCAGTTTATACTGTTAGAGGATTGCTTTCCCCGGGGCTGTCTATAACCTAGTTAGAATAGTCCTAATGTCCAGATTTCTTGTTTACCTCCTACTGTCAGGGTGTTATGGTGAGTACTTTATATCATGATATTAGACTAGAGAAGAAAAACACACTTAAGCAAAACAGCTTTACCATTAGCAATTTATTAAAGGAAATCATCTCAATTCATGTTCTCTGCTTGAATGGCAGGGAATATCAAATCATTCCTAAATAAGAATAATTATTATAACTTATTCAAACCAAAATATAGATAGGATTTCATCAAATGTCATTTATTTATTTATTTATTTATTTATTTATTTATTTATTTATTTAATTTATTATGTTTGTTGCTATACCTTACTTAATTTTTTTTTAATATAAATCACTTATTAGTACAATTTTCTAAAGACTAATAAGCTAGATAATGACAAGGTGCTCTGTGCCTTTAGCCAGCACCTTTTTGGTCACTACTACTTTTGTTAATCCCTCAGAAGTTAGGAGAAAGGCAAAGACCACATATTATGGCCAAATCAAAATAAACTTTATTTGTGCTCTCAAGAGCTGATTTAGTGGCTGTCTCTCCTTAAGATGAAATTAAGAGATCACCATTAAGTCAATCTCCAATACTTCTTTTTAAAGGGAAAAGCAAAAACAGTAACAACAACAACAACAAAAGGTGGTAGACTAGTGAGAGAACCATGCTAACATCTATGAGACCAAGTATTATGTATTTATAAAACAGTTAAGAAATCTTACTATAAAAATGTGTTACAGAACATTTCATGGTTACATGTGGAGTGCAGTCAAATCCCAAAAGTTTTATACTAAGCAGATACCAAACTAAGCTAGAATATCAACATGGCTCCTGATTACAAAATGGAGTGGTTTCTTATTCCTCCTTTGTCTTATGCATTCCTTTCAAATTCTTGATAGAGAACACACTTATCTAGCTGCTGTATTGGGTAATATTACTGAGAAAGACAAAGGATTTTAATATTTTCTATTTGGCAGGGAAGAATTTGTGAGGCATTGAAAGGTACATGCACCACTTATGATAAACAGCATTGGGAGGATTAGAGAACCTACAACAGCTGAGACCAGGGTCGTAAACCAGGGCACCAGTTGAACAGTGATTAGTACCAATTGTTTTACTCCTGTTGGTCTAAGTATTTAGTTTTGAGATTTTTTATTTTTTACCATAATCAGGTTCTCTCTAATTATATCTGATTGGTTAACATAGAAAAAAGTTTCTCCTAGGACCATATTTAATTCTTCTTATTCTGTGTACAGCAGGTAGAATGCCCTATCATATTGTAGAACTACTCTAGCTAATTAATCTACTTATTGATAGATCTTGGTGTATATTTTATCAGGTAACTGGCCTCAGGGAGCCTGGAGGCCAGTATGTGTATTGGTATGCCAACAGATACTATACATAGCAATTTTGTCCCCTTTATTAAGGAGTTTCTGAAGTGTAAATTTCTGGTTTCATTAACAACTCAGCCGGGTGGTGGTGGCGCACGCCTTTAATCCCAGCACTTGGGAGGCAGAGGCAGGTGGATTTCTGAGTTCGAGGCCAGCCTGGTCTACAGAGTGAGTCCCAGGACAGCCAGGACTACACAGAGAAACCCTGTCTCGAAAAAAACAAACAAACAAACAAACAAAAACAAACAACTCAGTTGTTTCATTTGATGTTTTTCTGGAAGCTGCTTTGTGAGATGGCATGTGATGTTTTGCTGAAAACAGGCACTTCAAAGGTGGTGTGAAATTTAGAAATGATATAAATGGAACACCACAAACAGTGAGAGGATGCTCTTGCATTGATATGTCATGCAATGTTTCTTTGTTGGTCTTCACTTCACAGAGAGAAACACCAGCCAAAGAACTCTTTGTGGTATTCACAATAACGCTGGCCACTTCCACTGATCTGTTTCAATTTGGTGAAGCCTTGCTGTTTCTACTGGATTGTGTAACCACCAATGATTTGTGTTTGGTGTTTGGTACTGCACTGTACTGCTAGTATACTGACAATGTTGAATGGAATTGCCCCCAAGGAACTACTTTTAAACAGGTCTACAAAAAAACTTTTCCTATTAATCCTTTTTTTCCTACCTATGGTTTGTGAATTACAAAGGAGTTTGAAGTGTTTAAGAACCATAAATAAAGTAGATTTTGAAAAAAAAAAAATCTAAGCCTACAGTTTTCTTTTCCTCCTTTTACATTTTACATTTTAATTTTTATTGAAAATAGATTCTTCTCTAATACAATACATCCTAATGACACTTTCTCCTCCTTCCATTCCTCTAAGCTCTCCACTCTCCCAGATTGACTCCATTTTCCCATCAAAAAGGAATAGATCTCTAAGAAATAAGACCAAACATGAGACAAGGCAAAAAGCCCTCATATAGACTGAACAAGGCAACGCTTTAGGAGGAAGAGTTCCAAGAGCAATTAGTTTCCTTTTTACCTAACATTATAGCCTTCTCTTGAGACAAAAAGGTACACTGTTCTGTATTTGTTTCTCAGCTGAAATTAGGACTTTACTGTCAGGGTCCAGGAAGGCTAGAATGTTATTCAAACCCTAGAATGGTCCAGGAGAACATTTGGACAATGGGATATTTATCAGAATTAACTGGTTCTATAACCCAGATGAAGAAACAGGGAGCAATCTCATGGGCTGGGCTGTTTCATATTAGTTTTCAGCATGTCCAGTGCTCTCCAGTTTTGTATGACTTCCCGGGGCTAGCATAGTGTAAATTGCTTTTGGAAAAGTTTGTAGTCTGAAGCAAATTCCTGGATGCTATCTGTTGGTGAAGTGAAAATCTGCTGGGATACATATAGACTACGGACAGAAGTTAAAGTTAAGGAGTCTAAGAATGTGAAATTTACATGAATTTATTTATTTTTACAAAAGAGACTAGTAAGTTGCCGGGGTAGATTCATATCTTAGAGTCATAGTAAAAGCTTGGGAACTCCAAATTTAATTTTGAATTTGATTTGATGAATATGTTTTCATCATGATAAGAAACATTTTTAGGTACCTAAACTCCATTAATTAATATGTTAAAATTTTGAATTCTTGAAATCTTGGCATCATGTATTATTTTTCAGTTTTATTTTTTTATCATAAATTATTTTCTCAGACCCTTATAAGTTTATATTTATATATCTTAAATTAATTTTAGACCTCTATAATTTAATTAAACTTCCATATCCTCAGAAAGTTTCCTGTTCTTTTGTCATTCAAACATTTATCATGAAAGATAAGTGGATGGTTATTAAGAGGAGACACTGCAAAGCAGGTTTCCTCTGAATTAAAGAATATTTAAAAGTTACATTGAAATCTGTTCTGAGCTTATCTCTCATAAGGAGATTTAATAGTTCTACCAAATGTAAGGGCCTGCTTTCATTGTGAAATGCATTGACCAGGCAGCTGATTTTAAACTGATAAGGCTACAAATAGTGCTCAACATCATAAAAAACTAAGAAGAAAAAATTATAGCAGGAAGTATAATCTAAATGCCCTCTATATCAGTTAAAAGGGCAGAGACTTATTGTTACCTAGACAGTTGCATTAGGCTCCCACACATATACTATGTTGTTTTTAATGGCTTCAATGCCGAAGAATTTGTCTGTGGTTATTATATAAGACAGCATTTCATCTTCAGCTGCTATACAAGACATCATAGGCCTTTGACTACCAAACCAGATGTACTGAGAGATTTTCGTCTAGAAAATAAACATTGGAAACCTAAACCTTGAGAAAGCAAAGTAGAGGATCAACTCAACTGTCTCCAGAGTTTAGGAATGGCCCTGGTGCCGGTTGATTCAGGGGCAGTTTTTTGTCCTGTGGTTAAGTATAACCATAAAGGTGGAATAGTCTGTGTCTAATTGTCTTCTTTGGAGACCTTAGGTTCACAGGTGGAATCTGGCATATCTCTCTATCATGGGAAACTTTTCATTAAACATTTTTTAAATGCCATATTTAAGCAGATCTTTCAAGAGGGAGGACCATTATCTACTAAGTATACCTGATTTTAAACAAACTTTACTTGTCTTTAGTTACATGTTTTAGGTTGACCTTGAATGAGTGAGTGGGAGGGTCCATGGGCCTGGAACCTGAGATTGCAGGTGTTCCCTGGCCCTGACCGCAGTCTCCATTTAACCTGTACCTTCAGTCACGTAAGACACAAGTATGGGGAAGTGACTAACAGTCCCAGTTACATATTAATAAGGCGGGGGACATAGCTAATTAGGTTTTCTCCTCCTAGCCCTCCTCTCTTCCGTTCCCCAATATAAGGGAGCCCCTCTGGCATTTGCCTCGGGAGTGCACATCATCCAGACCCGCTATGGATAATAACGCCATTAATCTCCACGTGTCTCCTGTGTCTGCCGCTGGACATCTTCGAACTTTAGACCTTTTCTTGTATGTGGGAAACTCCGCAGTGGGAAAAGCCCTGGACCCTGGCTCCACCGTCTACCCACAGGACTCCACTCTCTCGCAGCATCTACCAGCAGGTTGCCCCACGAGCATTTTTTTTTTTAACCACATACAAATATCCACATTGCTACACAATGGGAAACATGGCATTACCAGTATTGAGTTTTCAAGCCATCAGTTCTGATTTGTATGACTGTGATTTAGTCAACACAATGTCAGCTCTTTCCAAGTTCAAATCCTCATTAAAAAGGCAAAGTGCATGTCCAGTGCTTAATATCCAAGTTATGAACAATCTCTGAAAATAACATCATATATATATATATGTGTATATATATATATATATATATATATATATATACACATATATATATATATATATAGTATATCATACTTTCATTAGAATTTAAACTCCTTTTTATATCATCAAGGATTGCCCTGTAATAATAACAAACAACAAAAGCTTGAAATTCTCTAGTTTTCACATAATTTACAATACAAAATATATTTTCATACTGATTGTCTTGTCTAATTCTCATTGGAAATCACTAAAACTTTTGGCATTGTACTGTTGTTTGGTAGGAAAGAGATTTGGGGGGCTGAGTACATACATACTAAGGTAGCATACCTAATAACTGATTCAAGGTGTTGATATCCCTGCATACTTCAGTTCACTAGACATCCTTACAACAAGAAACATAATCACAGACACAGAAATATGCTTTTAAAATCCATGGTTTATCATTGTATTATCTGTTTCAGTTTTGTCTTCTTAAGTTTTATTTTATTTTTCTGTGTAATTTATACTTCATTAATAAAAATAGAGATGCATGAAATCATATTAAACTGTAAATTTCTTCTTTTATTATTTATGTAATTAATATTTTACACTCCAGATTTTATTCTGCTTTCCAGCCTACCCTCCAACTATTCCACATCCCATACCTCCTTCTGGCGCCCCTGTCTCCACGAAGATGTCCCTACCCCCCACCCCCAACCCACCTGACCTCTAAACTACCTGGGGCCTCCAGTCTCTTGAGGGTTAGGTGATTCATCTCTGATTGAACACCCGGAGGTTCTCTGCTGTATACGTGTTAGGGGCCTCATATCAGCTGGTATATTCTGCCTTTTTGGTGGTCCAATATTTGAGAGATCTTAGGGTACAGATTAATTAAGACTGCTGGTCCTCCTACAAGGTTGCCCTCCTCCCCAGCTTCTTTCAGCCTTTTCCTAATTCAATGACAAGGGTCAGAAGCCTCTGTTCATTTGTTGGGTTCAAATATCTGCATCTGACTCTTTTACCTGCTTTTGGGTCTTCCAGAGGGCATTGATGATAGTTCCCTTTTAGTGTGAGTTCCATGGCCTCAGTAATAGTATCAGGCCTTAGGATCTCTTCTTGAGCTGGATCCCACTTTGTGCCTGAAACTGGACCTTTTTTTCCCTCAGGCTCCTCTCCATTTCCATCCCTGTAATTCTTTCAGACAGGAAAAATTATGGGTCAGAATTTTGACTGTGGGAGCGCAACCCCCTTCCTCATTTGACGTCCTATCTTCCTGTTAGAGGTGGACTTCACTTTCCCTACTGTCAGGTGTTTCATTTAACCCTTTGGGTCCTGAGAGTCTCTTATCTCCCAGGTCTCTGGTATATTCTGGAGGGTCCCCCCAATCTCCTGCCTCCCGAGGCTGCCTGGTTCTATTCTTTCTGTTAGCCCTCATGGCTTCAGTCCTTTACCCTCACCCAGTACCAGGTCAGGTTTCCTATCTTTCCCACACCTTGTCTAGTTTCCCTCCCTGACCCCTCCCTACCTCACCACTTGTAATTGCAACATTTTATTTAAATAAGAAACATTAAAGTGTTTTCCTTCCAAATCATTAGGAAGACAGTAAAGCCCACCATTCCTCAGCCTTCTACTGTTTTGTTGAAACTGCTCTAGTTGCCAATACTTCTAACCCATATAGCAAATTACACACACATGCATACAAACATGGGCACAACCCCAGACACACACATATGGGCACATACTCACAGGGGCACACATACATATCTCTGTTTTTATACAAAGTAACAAATGTGATAAACTCTATAAGTTACCTTTTTGGCACCTGCAAAGCTAACACATCACACTGTCAGTTAATCTCCACCCATGTGATGTTGCAACCATGACAACACACAGTTCACATGGTATTACATGGTATCACACAGTATTAATTTGTATCATACATATAAGCAAATTCCAGAAGAAATAATGGAGGATACCTTATAATTTACAGTACAAAATAAAAATAAAATTACATAGGCAATTAACCAATAAATGTTCAAAACACACATGAAAATGGCATTGAACACTAAAGAGACTCTTAGATAGTAAAAGGTCAGCAAATTAGAAACTTTTTCAATTTTTTTTAAATGAAAAAAATTAAGTTTATTTAGTCACATAAAACAGTTCTCTGGCATTAACAAATACATTTGGTCATTCATGTCACCCTACTAAGGCAAGACTAATTTTTTATTTTTGCTCATGGCAAATCTGCTGCTGACTGCCTCTGGCATCTCTGAGACCAATAAAAACTATGCCATAGCTATGAGGAAGGACCCTCTCACCCTTAAATGGAATGGCCTGGACTCAGTTATCATGTGGGGCTGAGGATTGATATGCCTGTTTGATACCACAAAAGGCACAGCTAAATGACTGACAAAAAGATTAATGAAATAATTAGATAGCCCCACAAAGCCAAGCCCAACTATAAATAAGATGAATAACAATTGACCTCCAGGGAAGAGAAATCTCCCTGAGAATCCCCTTCTTTTTCCTTTCCAGGTAAAAATGAAACACTGGTGATGTCTGCTTGTAGAAGTTCTAATCCTGATGCTGGCCTCCGGACTTATACTACTCCGACCTTTAATGGGCCATTGACAAGGACATCAAACAGCTAGAGATTGACATCACTAATCTGAAGAAATCCTCGTATCACTGTCTGAAATGATCTCCAAAAATTGCAAAGGACTTTATTGGACTTGAATTACTCTTTTACAATAGAAAAGACTGTGTACAGCTCTTGACTGTGTACAGCCCTTAAAGAAGAATGTTGCTCTTACATAGACAAGACAGGGATGGTTAAAGAGAGCATGAAAAAGGTCAGAGAAGGCCCTGAGAAAAGACAGAGAGAGACAGAGAAAGATGAGAGCTGGTACAAGGATTGGTTTTCAACATTTCCGTGGTTGTCAACCCTACTTCTTCCCATCTTGGGACCATTAATTGGATTATTTTTGTTGATTTCTTTTGGCCCATGGGCTTTAAATAGGCTGACAAACTTTGTGATACAACAGATAGATAATTTGGCAGCAAAAACTATTCAGATACATTATCATAAGTTAGCTATGGAGGACCACGAGACTCAAAATGAGGTTGTTACTCTATCCAAGGTGTTCCCAAAACCCATCTCTATCCAACCTAAAAGAGGGGACTTCCACTCCTAGACTAAGCAGAGAGGGGCCACCCAGAACCCCCTCTGACTGGCGATCTGAATTATTGCTTAGGCTGCGAGGCTAAGCACTGCAAGGGAATATAAATAAAAGTTAAAAATATCTCTCTGAGTTCCCTGAGGGACAAGCCTGACTGCATAGGGGTTGATGTCAAAAGTATCCCTCTCCAGGAAAAAGACATCGGGATGGGTATGGGTCTCATGCCTCACTGGACAACGACAGGAGGACCGGAGCCATTACAAGGTCCCCTTCAATTTTTGGAGGTCAGGCCTCTATCCCCGCCTTCGCAAGATTAGAATCACCACGGCCCTTCTATACTTAGAGAAGGGAGGAGATGTCAGGGGCAGCCCTGCTGCTAAGCCAAAGTCTGGGTTTTGTTGGATATCTATTGACCTGATAGGAACTAGATTAGAGTTGAAGGTGGAAACTGCCATGTGTCACAGATTGTATATGGTGAGCAAAAAGAGGCTCCTCTTCAGGGAGTTGAATCACGTGGTAGAAACATTGCTAGTGTACTGAATCTATAAATCATTTGTGACTCTTCTGATAAACATCTGAGATGATCTTTGAAAACTTTTTCAATTTTATAAACAGAAAAATGATACTATAAAAACTTGGTCATTATGTTGAGACTTGGTTGTTTTACAATGAAGGCAAGAAAAATAAAACACAGAAACTTAGAAGATAATCTATGTAATATAATAATAATAATAATGGGAAAAAACATGAGAAAACAGAGAAGTTATCATATAAAACATTTCTTGTGTTTAGAAGGGATTGCTATTCTTTTAGTATAAATGCATAGAAAGGCAATATTTTGAAATTTAAAACAACAAATTAATATATATACAAATATATTAATATATATTAAATATATATGTTATATGAAGTAATGATATTATAGGTATCTAATAGCAACAAAGTTAAATGCATTATCTATTGAATGAGTTTGAAACAACTGTAAAACCTTGTTGAAGGTATATAAAAGGTAACTATTCTTTACACTGTGTGGTTGTTAGATGAAAGTGAATGTCTGTTAATTATGTGTTACATTCCTCAAAGTGGCCTTGTGATTTGCCGTGCTCCATAAGCATGGAGACAGCTCATGGCTGTTTAAAATCATTTGATGTTACTAAGATTTTACTAAGATGTTACTAAGATTTCAAAGGACTTTGGTTTTTTTCTGTTTTCTTTGGCCTGTGCTCCAGACTCGCAGGAGGGGGCATCACCACTTATTTGCAGCTGTCAGCAATACTTCAAGAGGAAAAAATGCAAAGTGCTGCCTGCAGGATGTATTTCCTTCCTTCATCTTCTCCTTTCATCTTTCCCATTTTCTTGGGTGATGGAGAAAGGGAGGCCATAGGGAAACAGCCCGAGACTCTTAACTGAAGCATTGTGAGGTGTGGGAGTGACAGAAGGAAGAGATTCTTATAAAGGAAAATAACACTATGAAATGTTACCTAAATTGTGATTTTTATTTTTAGATAGTTACCTATAAGTAGAAAATACTAGTTAATTATTGCTTTATTTAGTTTCATAGTGTTATATATTAATATGTATTCAGACTTTCAGGGAATGACTAATTAATTTTTAATCAGTGTAATTATTTTTTGATTGCTGGAGACTGAACTCAGTTCTTCACACATAATATACAAGAAATTTATCAGTAAGATTTTTTTTTTACCTCTATTTTACTGTTTTATGCTTTTATTAGAGTATAACCACAGGTTAGCATTGATCCCACTGTATCCTAAGCTGACTTCAAACATAAAATCCTCCTGCCTCAGCCTCCCTAAAGAATAAGATTCCAGACTCTATTAGATTTGCCTCCCATGGTCCCATTAAGTGTAGTTTCTAAATGTTGTATTAACACATGGGGAGAAAATGTGGATATGCTCAAGAATCACCAACTGCAAATGTCATAAAGGGAAGAACGTGAGTTGGCTCGTGGTCATTTGTTTTATAGATATGCAGTTACTTGGTTTTGTCCTGTAACAAAACAGCTGTGAAAATCTTGCCCCATGATAAAAAAACCAAAAACAAGAAAAAAACAAAAAAACAACCCCCAAAAATACATGATGCAGACATAGAAATATATCTCATCATAAAGTGTATGTCTAGGCTGTGAGATTCATCCTCACAGCTAACCTAGAAGAATGTTTTCCCTGATCATAAATTTGGTCCAAGCCTGTCTTCTATCGTAGTGCAATTAGCCATGACACAAGAAGGATTACAGAGACTTAGTTGCAGCTTTCCTACTATAGAGAACTTAAAATTAACTTGGATAAATTTAGGAAATCTACAGAATCATTATTAGGATTTATGACATCATCAATTTGTCTACATAGCATTACCACAAGAGAGTACATCTCAGTTGATATGCAAGAAATCTAAACAATAGGGTGGGCTAATGCCCAGGAATCATTATGATAATTAAATAATGACACAAAAGATATAACAATAACAGGAACCAATCGTGAGATGAGATTTTTGAAGGTCCTGCAATTCAGTTTACTCATTATAGTCATGCAAAATGATGGACCATCTCCAGAAAGTCACTTGTTTTTGCCTCTCCTAGATGGCTCCTGACAAATCTGCCTGTAATTCCACCCTTGGGTCCTCTGTGAACAGAGCTGTGGTTACCCAACAAAATAACTGTGGATTCACATTTATTCATATATAGAAAAACAAACAATAGCCCTGCCTAGCATCATACTACGATTCAATATAGTCACTATGAACACCTGCTTCTCGGCGTAATTTAGGATAAATTGTAGAAGTCTGCTGCATTAGTTTTAAATACAGAAAAGAAAATTAAAACTAAATTTAAAACTAAAATTAAAATTAAATTTTACATAAAATTTATATCATTTTACATAAAGATTCACTCATTTCCTTTTGTAATAGATGCATATATGTCAAAGTATAACAACTATGTTTTTGCAAAAACCTGCATTTTATGTGGAACACAAAGCTTTCTAGTTTATTTTGTAATCTCTTGGTGGTCCACATTTGTATGTCTTGTGTTTCTTGAAAAAGATTAAATACACTGAGTGCCCTGTTTTCTGTGTGTCTATGCATCTTTTAAAATTAGAGCCCTAGCTGTAAAACATTATCACCTAATCAAGGAATCAGTGCTCAGTGCTTACTATATTTAATGTTGTACACTTTATGTACCTTTAACTATCTATAATTACATGTTTGCAATGTATACCTTGGTTTCTCTCATAACACACACACACACACACACACACACACACGTGTGTGTGTGTATATATATATATATATATATTCTAAAAGTACATATGTTAATTTAATAATTCTTGTCATAGTGTTTAATAAAGGTAAGATGGTGACATGAATAGAAAAATCACACATAACAGTATCAAATACTGCTTTTCCAAGTATTCTGTAAGCAAAATACATATCTCATGTCAAGTTTGACACAATACGTAAAGTCACTTTCTGGGTGGACAGGTCATGGTAGATGAAGCTAATTTGATCTAATCCATTCTCAGCACTACGATAAAGGGAGGCAGCTCCCTATTTTGCACAACTTTCTTATTGCTAAGTTTGGTGTAAAAAGATTTGAAAATTGATCTTTTCAGCCATGAATGTATTCCTATTTATTTTGTTTTATAGATTTTTTTTCCTTGTTCTTCAGGGTCAATGTGATATGCCAGGAAAATACTCTGCAATCTCTCACAACACCTGCTTTTCTGTTAGTACCCTGCAATTCTGAGTCTCCATCTCTACAACACCCTTAAGGTATTCCACCTGTGCCATTTTAGTGTGAATACATCTTCCTTAACCCATAAGATCATGGACCCTCCATCTTCAGGTCCTATGTATACAGGGATTAAGGAATTATCTTACTTCAAGGACATCTTACATGTTCCTTTCTGCTTGTTCTCTTATTCCTTATTGCCATTTGACACACTGTTACTGAGAGCGAAATCTACTACAATGACTAAAAATGACATTTACAGAACCGTTTCAAGTATGTAATGAACATCATTTTTTGGAATTACTTTATGTAGGAGATAAAAGCAAGTAGGACCTGACAGTGCTGTTCACAGTCATTCCCTTTGCTAGAGAGGGTATCCTTATTGTTAAAGAAATTGAAGCAAAAACATAGTTATTCATATTGATTTGGAGAGCTTACTTGAACTCAATATTTCAACTGTGTACTTTTCAGAGCTCTTTCTTCTGAAATGAACCAGAATTGGTGTCATTTCAGTGTTAATCAGTACCCAAGTGAGCAGCATTCTTTCTTAGTGTCTCCTAAAACAGAGAACAAGACGGACGATGTTTGTGCTGCTTTGTACAACATTCTATGTCAATGAGCCTTGTAGGTTTGTGTATTCACTTCAGTCATTCATTGCTCAGTCTGTAAAATTTAAGTTTTACCATTAATAACTTTATGCATTTCACTCCTCTATTTTCATATTTTCTCTGCTAAGAGCTACCACAAGTGTTGAATGTTTACTGTATCAAAAATTATGTTACTCACATAGAAAAGGAAATTCAGCTTCCAAGCCCATAGCATAGTGTGCAGATTTTTTTTTTTTTTTTTTTTTTTTGGTTTTTTGAGACAGGGTTTCTCTGTATAGCCCTGGCTGTCTTGGAACTCACTCTGTAGACCAGGTTGGCCTTGAACTCAGAAATCCGCCTGCCTCTGCCTCCCAAGTGCTGGGATTAAAGGCGTGCACCACCACTGCCCGGCGTGTGCATAGTATTTTATTACAGTATCTCTCAGGCTCTCACATATGCATGTGTGAAGTAGAAGTTTTAGACACTACTCACTAGAGTAGTGGGAACACAGAGTATATTAAAAATAAATAAATGAATAAGAAAATAGAACCCTAGCAGAAATATAAAATATACTGGGAGTTGAGTAGAGTGTTTGAGGCCTGGAAAAAGCAAAGTCACATGCTTATTTTGGAATTCTCACTCACTGTAATCCCAGTATTCAGGAAGATGAACTTTTTATCCCAAAAGTTCAAGGCCATCCTTGGAAATAGAGACAGCAGATTTCTCATATATTAAAGAAAAGAAAGGATTGAATTTGTAAGTCAATGACATGCTAGGGATGGTGGAGAAGTAGAAGGAAGAGGAAGATGACAAGAAAAGAGAAAAGAAAGGAAAAAAATATCTTCCCTTTGCTGATGGAAGGAATACTTTTTCATATTTTCGTATTTCGAACTTTTTCATATCTTTTCTCACTTTACTACCATAAGTTGAACCTCACATCTTCAATAACCTCAACCTCTTAAGTTTCTTTTTTTTTTTTTTTTTTTTTTTTTTGGTTTTTCGAGACAGGGTTTCTCTGTGTAGCTCGGGCTGTCTGGAACTCACTCTATAGACCAGGCTGGCCTCGAACTCAGAAATCCGCCTGTCTCTGCCTCCCAAGTGCTGGGATTAAAGGCGTGCGCCACCACCGCCCGGCACCTCTTAAGTTTCTTAACTAATGTGCCTGTCCATTAGGAAATGTAGACTAATTTCTGTGTTTCTAAAGGTTTGGTTTCATAGCATAGGTTCTTCCTCCTTAGGTCTGTGAAAAGAATTGTA
Organism: Mastomys natalensis; assembly: GCA_021653895.1. Classification (NCBI taxonomy): domain Eukaryota; kingdom Metazoa; phylum Chordata; class Mammalia; order Rodentia; family Muridae; genus Mastomys; species Mastomys natalensis. Next base: position 15,399 of record JAJTUV010004693.1, read on the forward strand.
ATTTGTCAGCCAAAGATCATTATGTGTAACAGAAAAGAATTTGCTCTAGATTTTGGACTTTACATCCTTTTCCTCCCTTTGGTGCCAGGCAGGAACTACATGCAGCCTCAGAGAGTAAAACAGATAAATCAGTCATGAATAAAAAAATACTGAAATAAAACTAATAAGAAAGCTAATGATAGTCATTTATCTCATTTATTATTCCTGTCAAAATCATTATCACAGCAAAAATCTTCTGTGTGTAAAAGGGTCAAAGTGTCCAGGTGAATAAAAATTTCTTGACTCACTACATTGCTGAAGCAAGGATGCAAAATGAGCTTAGGTTTGCTAAAATGATTATAAATAAAATATGAAACTAAATATCTGCATTTCTTGTTTGTTACAGCAAAACTACATGTGTAGATATTCTCCATTACATGTTTAACTGAATTCCATGTACTATTTATCCTTTTGGGGACTATTTCTGTTTAAAGATTATTTTCAATATTTAAATCAAAGAAAATATTTCATTAGGATTTAGTGGAAACATAAAGATTATAGTACATTTTACTGTATTTGTTTCATGTCAATTTCCCAAAAATTAATTATTGTAATATCATTTCTTTTTTATATAACATTTCTATAAAAATCAAATAGTGATTTTTTGGCAAATAAGATATTCTCTTTAATTTTTGCCTTGGTTTAGTGAATAAGCAATAAAAAGTGACATAGAGATTGCAGTATCTGTCATGTGTTATTTGTCATGCGTAACATATTTAAGTGAGCCTGGTGATGCCCAATTGTAAGGACCTGATCTTTATATATGTTAGCAAAACAGAACTTCTGGGAATTTGGCAACGCGATGGTCATGTATTGGAAAAACATATGGCAAAGACTGTTTGAAAAGAAAACTAATGAATTATCTAATGCAAAATCATGATTAAGAATAACATAGTAAGAGACAAGTTGTTCAGGTTATGGATTCTGAAATGTAGTCATTCTCCCTCCATCCCAGAGTTCTTAGTACTGATTTACATTATTTACTTAACCTTTTCTATGTGCTACATTTTCTACAAGGTAACATCTAATCTGAACTGGAATTGAATGACCATAAATGATGATCCACATTAATTTTGATTTTGCCCTGAGGTTGTTTACCAATAGGTCCTTGTTTTACTTTGCTTGCTTCAGTAAGTGAAGAGGTCTGTCTACATTACAAATGAAAACTAATGTCATTATTTAAGGGACTTTTGAGTTTCGTAAGGAGCCCTCAGAATCACTCATTTCTAATTTAATTTAATACAGTACTGTCTGGAAGCTAAAAAGCTAAGCTAGAGACACTTCCTCTCCATGAGAAATATAGCTGCATATTAATTATAGCAGAACAA
>JAJTUV010004694.1:0-16478 GCA_021653895.1 Mastomys natalensis
TCAAGGAACATAGGTGGTTAACTTGGATGGTACCATATTTCATAAGCACATGTTTCCTGATACTTGGTTTAGTATTTAGATTCCCATGCCTTATATTCTCAATGTAGTCTCTCTATATTGTATATGTATGTATGCATGTATGTATGTATGTATGCATGCATGTATGTATGTATGTTGTATGTATATGTGTATATATGTATGCATATATGCACACATATGTGAATATATGCAAATATATGTATGTATATATGCATGCATGTGTGTGTGTGTGTGTTGTGTATGCTACAGTTCTAGACTGGCTATCTCTAGAAATTTGTAGCTAAAGTTGAGAGTCAGATTTCTTTCCTGCCTGTCCTATCCTTGTCTGTACTAGAGATGCTTGTGGACTAAGAGAATGACAGAGTAAGCACATGAGTGCCTCGTTTCTAACTACTCATCATGGCGTAACAGAGACACAAGGATTGGCATAGACTGTTTTATTATGAGTATTTTGGCGGGGGGGTGTTCACACGTGCTGCAGATGGGCGTGGTGGAACGTTTTTTCCTGGCTTTTAACTTTCTCGTGTTACTATTTTCGGGTGTATGTGTGTGTGCGCACAGGTGTGCACATACCACAGTATGTGTGCGAAAGTCAGATGATAGCTCCTTGGACCAGTTCTCTCTTGTTCCCTTGTGGGATCCAAAGAGTAAACTGAGGTCTTCATGGACTCATGCTGAGTCCTCTGGCCGCCCTGCAATTGCTTTGCTGTGAGTGTTACATTGTGTCTTTATGAGCTCCAGATGCGGCTACCGGAGAAAGCTTGTACCAGGGAGCAGCCACGTGCTTGGAGAGGAAAGGGACCTACGGCTGAAAAGCAGCCCAGAAAACTAGAGTTAAAAAGAAGAAAGGAGATAGAAAGACGAGAAGAAAGAAATTATAAGTCCCAGACAGAGGAAGGACGAGACAGGAACTGGTGCTTCAGTCTGTACCCTTCAGGAGGCCTGCCTCCTCACCAGGATGGGTCCAGGATGGTGTCTTGAATTGTCCAAGAAGTATTACGTTTCAAATCATGTTTCTTCTTGTTAAGCCATGGCTTTTTGACTCAGAATTAGAAAGTGGCCACCAGCAGGAAAGTGATAAAAATAAATGTCTCCCAAGTTACATGGACGTCGCAGACATATTTAGCAATCAGCTTCTGGTCCTGGGGAGATTACTGAATGTAACCCATTATTGAGAGCAAGTGAGTTACACACATTACAATAGACAGTATTAGCTCTGCTGATTGCTTCTTTGAATTAATTATGGCCAGCAGGGACTTCTTGGAACTAACTGTCGCTGAATTCACATTTTGTTTTTCTTAGCGCCTGTATGAGTCCTTTTAGTTGGCACTTGGAAAATGTTTTTTTCTGGTGCTTTTAGAGTCGGGTTTCTATTAGATTGTACAATTACTAGCATTTAGATGTGAGGTGCTTTTGATTTTAATTATAATCCAATGTGTGTCACATAAGGAGTAGCATGCCCTTTAAAAGAAAATTGGGAATGTGTAAATGGCCAATACAGAAAAAAATGACATATAAGAAAGAAAAGTAAATATTAATGGAAATAGATTCAAGAATAATAACTACAAACATATGAAGCTTTTATCTGTGATGTTGCCTTTTGCCTAGAGTATGTGAGTGTGTGTGCATATGTATATATATGTATGTGTTTATGTATGTATATACATGTATTGTCACATATGTATATGTGTGTGTGTGTGTGTGTGTGTGTGTGTGTATTTCTGAAAGGCAGAGACAGGTAAATCTCTGAGTTCTAGGCCAGACGGTCATAAAGCATGACCCTGTCTGTCAGTGTCAGGGAACTTAATGAACCCAGTCTCCCGATATGGTAGGGGATGAAAACCAGGCTGTGTTGGAGGGGTCTCAGCAGGACTGAGGCTGAGGCAAGTTTATTCTAAGCAATCCACCTTTTTTTACACGTATGAAAACAGAGTATAGTGGTGGTTGCCAGGATACAATGACAGTGTCAAGCTGGATGGATTACACACCATTAATGTGTAAGAGCACTGTTCAGCTGAGCTTCTACAGGCTTTGCTGACTCCTAGGGAACTCTGGATACATAGGTAGCCTGAATGCCTCACTACCTGAGGAAGAGTCTCAGTTTCTCAGGAACTGAAAGGCACATAGTCCCCAGTAGACATGGTCTCTACCATGAACAACCTCTCAAGGCAGCTAGACCAGACCAACCCCATAATTCCCTGCACCTGGTCAAACAAACAAATAAATGTGCATGTATGTATGAAGCTGGTCCCCTGTCTTGTGACAGCTTTGTTGTGTCAGCTCATTCCCCATTGTCTTAGTGGATATGGATCGCATCTCTTCAATGGTAGGACTCTCCAGCAGTGACTGCTGTGCTTCCCTGCTTATTTTGTCTGCATCAAGCACAGATTTTCTTATCCCAACTGAAGGTCTAAAGAAATCATTTGGTTGTGCTTTTTATTTCCGCCTTACATTCTAACTATTATCCAGACTGAAGAAGCCAGCAACAACCGCACTACAACCCAGATATTTCACTGCCTTAGAATTTCTCCCGCTAAGTTAGTTTGTCCATATCTTCCGAATGTAGCCTCACCCAACCTTTGTGATATGTGGAGCATGTAGCCAGAACGTACCATGAATAGCCTTTGCTCCAGTTTCCCCCCACATCCTCACTCCCAACTGAGACTTCCCAAGCGCCCTGTTTACTGATGGCTTTCCTGTTGGTGCACTGATCTTCCAGGCTTGCGCCAGAACTTCCTCCCAACCTCCCCTCATGATGATCCAGCTCTTCTCGAGGCTGCACCCAAGCTCTTCCAAACATGTCCGAAGGCTCCAGAGCTACACAGTTGGGTTTATCACAGCAAGAGACCAGCTCCTCTGGCACCGATTTTACTATTACTTCCTTTCTAATGACTGCGGCTAACCACTAGACAGAAGCATCTGAAGGAAGTGTGTGAGTCCCATTACACACGGTTGGCATAAAATTCTTCACAAAAGCAACCCATAGGAGGAAAGATTTGTTTTGGCTCACAGTTGGAGAACATCGTTCATCAAGGTGGCAGGAACTTGAGGTGGCTGACACATGGTATCTGCAGTCAGGAAGGAGAGAGATACGAATGGCCAGACTCACCCTGTTATCCCTATTTTATGCAGCTAAGAACCACAGCCCTTTGAATCACCCATGCGTAAGGTGGGTCTCTCCACCCAGGCTAACCCAATCTAAACAATCCCTCATAGAGAAACCCAGAAATGTGTTTTCCCGGTGATGCTGGAGCTTGCCACGGTGACAGTCATGATAAACCATTGCAGGCGAGAAGGATGTATTCTGACTCAGAGTCTCACAGGGTCTAGTCTTGCCCAGTGGGGAGGGTGTGGCAGATTGGACTTAACATTGTTCACAAGGAAGATCCAGGGTTGGTATCTTCTTCAAAGGCCTATTGCTTGCAACCTGCTTCTGCTACTCAGGCCTCTCCTCCTAAAGGCTCCATAGCCTTCAAAACAGCATAAGCTGTCAACCAAGCACTCAACACACGAGTCTTTGGAAGGGGGACATTTCTAGTTAGACCCCAAGCTTTCTTTCTATTGGACTTCCACCTCCCCCACCCCCGACTTTTGGTAGAGGAAAGGACTTTGAGTAGTTTTGTTTGTTGTTTGTTTTTATTGTTGATGATCATAAGGAAATGATGGATGTTGAAGAGAGGATATACCTAATCTGATCTGAACGTTACACAGTAAGTCCACTATTGAAGTAGCGTGGTACCTCATCAGTTCGTATACGTCTTGTGTGTTTATGTGCCAGTTACAAATATTCCCGGCAACCCAGGGAGGTTCGGCTACTCACATCACCGTTTTGTCAGATGAGGCTGTGAGGAGAAAATTGGCTTAGCGACTTCACCAAACTCTCCCTGCTATCTCATCAGTGGAAGGAAAATCAAGCTGTTTCATTCCCACCCTTGGCCTTCTTCCTATAGAACAGTCCTGTCTCATAATGGACACACAGTAGGAGTAGTCTGAGATGGCACATGAACGCGGTTGAAGGGTGGCTCCTCAGAAGGGGCTCATGGAGGAAGATGACTGGGGGTAGCTTCTATTGGTGTGGACGGGCCAGAGAACAGACTGTGGAGGGGAAGTTAGATGGCAAAGGAGTGTGACAACACCTTCTGTCAGTCCTATAGTGAATGCTGAGAGGAGTGGCCATTGGGTGTGTCCTGAGGTGGGGCAAGAAGCCTGACCCTTTATAAGCCAGTCATAGAGCATGAGCCATCCCAGATGATAGCTTTACCTTGTGTTGGGCAAGTCGCTTGGACTGAAGAGAATTACTGGGACTCAGCTATGAGCTTTGGGAAAGCATCTTCGGCAGCTGGAGAAGTGAGGGTCTGTATTAAAAGAGGGGCTAAACACAAAACCCACTGACAATTCGCAATGGGCAGCGACCTCCTTAGTTAGGTACACATCCAAAGTCTTGCTTGTCTTTTGTCCCTTTAGGGCATTCTACCTGGGCAAGAGAGACCATGAGAACCACCATTTGTTAGTTGGTAATGTCCCAGAGTGTTCAAGTTGATTTTCCTACCCAATTTAATCTGGATGATCTGATGGCCCAAATCCTCTTCCCTAGCCTTTGCCATATGAGGCAGAGGAGCAAAGGCCCCTAGCAACAGAGGCTGAGGAGCAAAGGCCCCTAGCAACAGAGGTGAGTTAAAGCAAAAGAGTCTTTAAGGCAAGGAGAGCCCCTCCTATGACTTTCCTGATGTGTAGGAAAGAGACTCTGTCTACACACACTTGCCTCCTGTGGCTCCAAGTGGCTCTACTTTTGCTTAGGGAGAATTCATTTACAAACTGTAGGAAGAGAGGACTTAGATGGACACAGACACAGGCAGAGAGGGCCCGATTTGGAGATGCCTGAGCTAGTGTTGCCCTGACATCAGATGTAGGCAGCCGTGTTTACAGTTGCAAAGTCATATGACTAGCACCTGACAAGGCAGGCAGCTGGCTTCCACAGTGGCCAGCTCAGAAACTGGTAACAAGTCCTTTGAGCATGCGTCGGCCTCGTGCCCCTCCTGAGCGGGCTCATGATAATGAGGTATTGGCAGCTTAACCTATCCTGAGAGGACACGTCACCCAGCGCGCCTAGGGCAGCTAGATAAAGCAGCTCGCTTCTGCTGCTGCGCCCCTTTTTGGCCTGCGCCTTTTGGCCCTTCGCTTCGCTTCCCTTCCCTTCCTTCCCTGCCCTTCCCTTGCCTTCCCTTCCCGGGCCTTCCCGGTCCGGTCCCCGGCCATACATCCCTATCCTAGTCCCTCGTCCAGTTCCCCGTCCCTAAGTCAAGAGCCGTTCCTGGAATAAAGCTGACTGAGAAAGGATCCGACCGTGTCACGTCTTACTTGCTGGCCAAGGCGGACGCGACATATGGTGGCCCGTACGGGAACTGAGGACTTCGCCTTCGTGGATTCAGAACTCAGCAGCTAGGAACTGCGGTACAGGTATGTTTATTGTTACAGAAAGTGCCCAGTGAGTAGGGCCATCACAAGTTCCGCGGTAAAGCGGCGTCAACAGAAAGTGCCCAGTGGATAGGGCCATCACAAGGTCCGCGGAAAAGCGGCGTCACAGAAAGTGCCCAGTGAATAGGGCCGTCACAAGGTCCGCGGTAAAGCGGCGTCATAAAAGGTCCATGGTCATAGGGTCCAGGTAAAGTGGCATTGAATCACGAGAAACCTTAGAAGTATCAGTTTGTGTTTGTTGTAGACCAGGTGTGGGTCGGTCTGGGTGTCGTAATTATGTTTTTCCTAGTATGTAGTCTTTGTTTCTGTTTAAATTGTCATCGTCCAGGACATAAGTATAAAAAAGACAAAGGACGAAAAAGGGCCTCCAACATTTATCCTAGCTTAAAAGATTTAGAGACAGAGAGTTCCTCCAGCTCCGATAGCTCAGATGAGGAGGAAAGGAGGGAACTTAGACAAGATGGCGGAAGAAGAAAATTTAGAAAAGATGGAGGAGGATCTAGAGAACCTATCAGTTGAAAGGGAGTCTGTGACCCTCCCTAGGCGGAGGAAAAGGCAAACATGGGGCGGAGAAGCTTAAACCACCTGCTCGGGGACGCCCACAGCTCCGCCCCTAGGCCGCCTCCATATGCGGAGGTTCCTCGGGCCGGTCCACCCCCAGGGACTCCAGGGACTCAATCGTTCTGCCCTGAGACTTGGAAGGAACGCGTATGGCCTTCCCAGTTTTTGAAGATCCGAATCAACAAAGATATCATGAGCACTTGGATATCAAGATGTTAAAAAATCTTGCAGAATCAGTCAGGACTTACGGCGTTAATGCTTTCTACACGCAATCCTTGATAGAAAGGATAGCGACACAGGCCATGACACCATCTGATTGGATAAGTACTGTGAAAGCCTGCTTAACTATGGGGCAATATCTTGATTGGAAATCTATTTACAGTGATTATGCTCAAGGACAGGCTCAAGCCAATGCCGCCGCAGGACAGCCCTTATGGAACCTGGATATGTTTTAGGTCAGGGACAATGGGCAGGTAACCAGACAGCATACCCGCCAGCGGTGTACGGCCAAATTAGTGCCATGGCTGTTAGAGCCTGGAAGGCTCTACCCAATAGGGGAGAAGTTTCTGGCAATTTAACAAAAATCCTCCAGGGTCCTACTGAGCCTTTCTCCGACTACGTGGCTCGCATGATGGAAGCCGCAGGGAGAATATTTGGCGATCCTGATACAGCCATGCCATTGATAGAGCAATTGGTGTTTGAACAGTGCACCAAAGAGTGCAGGATGGCCATCACCCCCTGGAAAGCAAAGGGCTTGCAGGCTTGGATGAAGGCTTGTAGGGAGATTGGGGACCATTGTCCAACTCTGGCTGGCAGCTGCAGTTATGCAGTTGTCTAAGGATAAAGGCAGGACCCCTGCTGCAGGGGCTTGCTTCAACTGCAGCCGCCAGGGACACTTTAAGAGTCAGTGCCCCCAAAGAGACAGGGAAAGACAAAGAGACAGGGAAAAACAAGGGAATACCCCTCGTCTGAGGGCCGCCAGGAATATGCCCAAAATGTCACAAGGGTAATCATTGGGCCAGTGAATGCAGATCGACAAGGAACCCTGAGAGCCAAACGCTGCCTTCTGGTTATGGTAGTACACAGTCAAAAAACGTGCAGCGGGGCCCACGCTTCCAGGGCCCTTAAATATATGGAGCAGTAGAGGGGCAGAGTCAGCCCAACCTACACCGCCCGAGCCTTGGAGAGCCACTCCGGGTTCAGCGGGGTTGGAGCCTCGGAGAGCCACCACGGGCTCAGCAGGGTTGGACCTGCGCTGCACCACCAGACTCGTATTAACACCCCAAATGGGTGTGCAACCTATTGAGAACTGACTTCCAGGCCCACTGCCTCCCGACACAGTGGGTCTACTGATAGGACGCTCTTCTTCCACCCTAAAAGGTCTCATGGTACATCCTGGTGTTATAGATGCCGATTTGAGGGCACAGTTAAGATCCTTGCCTCCTCTCCGCAGGGTATTGTGGCCATTTCACCAGGAGACAGAATTGCTCAAATAGTAATGCTACCCAGCTTACATAATGTGTTCCCAGTAAAAATGTAATAAGGGGAAATAAAGGCCTCGGATCCTCCGGGACTGGAAGCCGCCTTCTTATCTTTAGATTTGGACCAAAGACCTATAATAGAATTGGAAATTAACGCAGAAAAAATATTGGGCCTTTAGACACAGGAGCTGACCGTAGCATTATAGCCCAAAAAGACTGGCCTAAAAACTGGCCTATTCAAGCATCAACCCAAACCCTACAAGGGCTCGGGTATGCAAAATCGCCCGATTTAAGCGCAGGTACATTATCTTGGAAAGGACAAGGAAGGAAATGAAGGCACCTTCCAACCTTTTGTGTTATCTTTACCTATTAGCCTTTGGGGCAGAGACCTGTTAAAAGCCATGAAATTGAGATTGACAAACACACATTATTCCACAGAGGCAACAAACATGATGACAGACATGGGATGGCATCCATCTCATGCACTGGAAAACATCTCCAAGAGAGAAGGGAACCAGTGCAACTGCAGTCTAAAGGGCTGCGCATGGGACGGGTTTTTCCTAGTGGCCACTGGACCTAGTATACCCATTATCTGGAAGACTGAGAGCCAGTGTGGGTTCCCCAGTGGCCTCTTTCCTCAGAAAAGTTGCTAGCCACTAGACAACTAGTCAAAGAACAATTAGAGTTGGGACATATTAAACCTTCTATCTCTCCCTGGAACACTCCCATATTTGTTATAAAAAAGAAATCAGGGGATTGGAGGCTGCTACATGACCTGTGAGCCATAAACCGTCAGATGCAGGTCATGGGGCCGGTTCAAAGAGGATTGCCTCTACTATCTACTCTACCTCGTGATTGGCCCTATTATTGTCATTGACATTAAAGATTGTTTCTTTTCTATTCCACTTTGTGAAAAGGACAGTGAGAGATTTGCCTTTACAGTTCCATCCATTAATCATGAGGAACCTGACCAGCGTTACCAGTGGGCAGTACTGCCTCAAGGCATGGCCAATAGCCCCACCATGTGTCAATATATATGTGGCAGAGGCCTTAGCCCCTGTCAGGGAAAAATTTCCCCAGGTTCATTGTCTTCATTACATGGATGACATTTTAATAGCACAAAAACTGAAACCTTTGTTGGACCGTGTCTATGCAGAGTTGATCAAGCATTTAGACAAAAGACAGCTGATAATAGCTCCAGAAAAGGTTCAGCAAAGCAGGTAATGAAATACCTTGGGCAAAAATAAGTATCAAGGACATAGTACCTCAAAAATTTGAATTACGTAAGAACAACCTTACAACCCTAAATGATTTTCAAAAATTGCTAGGGGACATTAATTGGATACGTCCTTATCTACATCTTCTAACCAGGAATTAAAACTTTGTATGAGATATTGAGGGTGATTCAGCTCTTTGACTCGCCCCGTCTCCTGACTCCGGAAGGCAGAGCTGCACTTGAGAAGGTAGAAAGAGCTTGAGGGAAGCCTTCCTAGGAAACTAAAACCGAGCTACCCATAATCCTATGTGTCCTTGCCACACGTAATCAACCTACAGGGGTTTTGTGGCAGGATGGCCACTCTTGTGGGTCCACCCAAAAATATCTCCAAGCAAATCCATTGAACATTATCCCACCACAGTAGCTCGTTGGCCCAGGAGGGCATTCGCCTATGTGTGCACACTTTGGACGAACGCCTGAAACACTCATAACAAACCCCACTCTGCTTACCAGGTGAAGGTCTTATGTGGTACAATAGATGACTGGGGCCCTTTTGACCTGTAGTTTTGATGCATTATAGATAATCATTACCCCAAACATCCTTTATTATCCTTTTTCAAGGAGCATCCTGTAGTTTTTTCCTTCCGTCACCTCTCATAGTCCCTTGAAAAATGTACCTAATATTTTCACTGACGGTTCCAAAACTGGTTGCGGAGCCTATTTGATAGAGAACTCTGAGCCTGTAATGTGTCAATTCCAGCCTGGATCACCTCAGGTTGTTGAACTGAAAATAGTTCTAGAAGTTTTTAGAAACTGTCATTTTGCTTTTAATTTGCTTTCAGACTCTGCATATGTGGTAAACGCTGTCAGAGTCTTAGAAGTTGCCGGTCCAATCAAAGCCAGTAGTACAGTGTGCGCTCTTTTTAAAGATCTGCAACACATGATTCGGCAGCGCACCAACAAATTCTTTATCCAGCATATTAGAGCTCATACGGGACTCCCTGGTCCCTTGAGCGCTGGAAATGATGCAGTGGATCAACTGTCTCGAAAAGAGTTTATCTTTTTGAACAGTGTATACGACCGGGCAGTACACTTTCATCAACGCTTTCATGTCAATTCTAAAACTTTACAGCAAAAATTTAACTTGCCGCGAGCCACAGCACGCCAAATTGTGCTCGATTGCCCCAATGCATTATACCACTTACATCCATCGCATGTGGGCATCAACCTCGAGGCATTTCACCCCTCAGGGTTTGGCAGATGGATGTCACTCACTTTACAGAATTTGGAAAATTAAAATATATTCATGTCTCTGTGGATACTTGTTCAGGTATCATCCATGCTACTCCCCTCACTGGGGAAAGAACTACCAATGTAACTACTCATTGCTTGGAAGCATGGGCAGCTTGGGGAAAACCCCAAACGCTTAAGACGGACAATGGGCCAGCCTACACGGCACAGGCCTTTTCTTCCTTTTGCCAACGCATGGAAGTCTCACTCACTCATGGACTGCCCTACAACCCCCAGGGGCAGGGCATTGTAGAACGAGCACACCGCACGCTCAAAGAATGCCTTCAAAAACAAAAAGAGGGAATAGGCCACGGCCTTACCCCAAGCATAGACTATCCTTAGCACTATTTACCTTAAATTTCCTAAATTTGGATGCTCAGGGTCAGTCTGCTGCATGACAGGCATCATAATCACCTCCGCCCTCCGCCAGAGAAAGTAAAATGGAAAGATATTATAACAAACATATGGCGAGGGCCCGATCCCGTGCTCTTAAGGGCACGAGGTTCTGTTTGTGTCTTTCCAGAGGACCAAGAAAACCCCATCTGGGTACCCGAGAGATTGACTCGGAAGATCTCCAGCCCGGCAGTCCCAGACGGAGAAAAGGATGATGGCATAGATCCGTTTTTTGACCCTACTACTACTATGGATACCGGGTGACTTTATACCTTTGTGGGCTGTCACACGCACCTGGGCCAGTGCCTATGCCGGTCCATTCTAACTCCCCGGTCCTTCCTACCTTTTCTCTACCTTTTGTGTTTGTATGCTTTGCCAAAATCAAAACTCTGCGCCTTGTATTAGCCAATGTATCTGCTTGGTTGGATCCCCTTGCAGATAGTAAGGTGACGCAGAGGTTTGAGAGAAACGTGCTTGTTCAGGTAAGTTTGGGATCGTCACAAGGTTCGGGGGGACGCTCGAACCGGACTGATGACTCCCTAAACATCACCATGCTATTTATGATTTACAATGCCACCATATCTTTGCCAAAGAACTCTACTAAATGCAGAGTGCTGGGAGGCAGGAATGACACTGCCTTTATTGTCAGACTGCCTACCTTTGTACCGGTAACGGTGGGAGGCTGACCTTAATACCTTTCCCATTTTTAACCTGTTTAAATATAAACTTATTCAGCTCTCTTGCGTCTCCTCTCTCAGGGGACTGTATATTATTCCTTTGGTATATAACTCTTCTCAGTCTCTCAATCAGAGTCGCCTCCTGTCTGAGTACCTGAAAAGGGAAAATTGGTCCCAAAGAAGACGAGTACCTATCCAGGAGGCTCCTGTTGCAGATCGCTACCCTGAATGGCACCCGCCTGGATCCCTTTACTTTGGAGGGGCTCACCACTTGGGTCAAGGGTGCCCTTAATTTTCTTTAAAGAATGAGCAAGAGTATTTATCTGGGGAGCTGTTGTTCTCCTAGGATGGTGGTTTCTGCCTTTGGTTTCTGTGTCATTTGTGCCATGACCATGCAAGACATAAGGTTGTTGTTTACCAGGCGCTGACTGCCATGGGGAAGGCACTTCCCCCCGGTATTTGGCTGGCCTCCCTTAGGGAGGCATAGTGGGGAGCTTTCTGGACCCAGTAATGGCCATCCAGGCATAATCCCTAGATCCTGACCATCTTGACCATTGCCAAAGGTGTACACTCATGAGGCTCCTACAGAATCACCTCAATGTTTCTGAAGCGGGGGGTACGAGGAGCGCCTCGACTAGAGATGTTCTCAATCCTGAGATAGATTCTCTGAAAGCATGTCCGAGTGCATAGAGGTTTTGTGCCAAATGTACCTCTCCCTGAAAAAAGGCACGAAGGCGGGTATGGCAGAAATATAAACTTTCCCATTACAATGCCTTCACTTTGGACAAGGGCTCGGACCTCTGTTTTCCACCGCTGACTTGCTGCGACCTTCTAGGTGTGCTTTCAATCGCCTCACTCCAAACACTAATGAATGAGTTCAAGCATGCTTGGGTGGGGATGCCTAAGGTCTGAAGGGTCCAGAGGTAACCTACTTCAAATTTAATAAATAAATAAGGGGGAGATGTAGGCAGCCGTGTTTACAGTTGCAAAAGTCATATGACTAGCACCTGACAAGGCAGGCAGCTGGCTTCCACAGGGCCAGCTCAGAAACTGGTAAACAAGTCCTTTGAGCATGCGTCGGCCTCGTGCCCCTCCTGAGCGGCTCATGATAATGAGGTATTGGCAGCTTAACCTATCCTGAGAGGACACGTCACCCAGCGCGCCTAGGGCAGCTAGATAAGCAGCTCGCTTCTGCTGCTGCGCCCCTTTTTGGCCTGCGCCTTTTGGCCTTCGCTTCGCTTCCCTTCCCTTCCTTCCCTGCCCTTCCCTTGCCTTCCCTTCCCGGGCCTTCCCGGTCCGGTCCCCGGCCATACATCCCTATCCTAGTCCCTCGTCCAGTTCCCCGTCCTAAGTCAAGAGCCGTTCCTGGAATAAAGCTGACTGAGAAGGATCCGACCGTGTCACGTCTTACTTGCTGGCCAAGGCGGACGCGACAATCATTCCCCCATCTTTTACATTACCCAAGCAAGTCACTTTCTTTTTCTCCTCTTCGGGTTACAGCCTCCACTTTGCAAGCATTCTCGGAACAGAAGGTGGTGTAAGCATTTACAGCAGTGGTTCTCAACCTTCCTGCAGCTGTGACCCTCAACCATAACATTATTTTTATTGCTACTTCATGACTATAATTTTGTTACTGTTATGAATTGTAGTATAAATATCTGATATGCAGGACTTGTCAAAGGGTCATTATCCCCCTCTCCAGAGGGGTCACATCCCGCAGGCTGAGAAGCACATGTCCTTGACCTTCAGCTGCAGATGAGAGGGGCCTGGCTTCACTACAGAGGACAGCCACGAGGAACAGAGTAGAGACAGAACTTCCTTACAGTTACACAAATGTTAGGAAAACCCAGTCAGCAGGCATGTCCTCTGACAGACTGTCCAAATACAGAGAAAGAAGCTAAATGTGGACCTACCCTCCCCAAAATGCTCACCTAAGAACACCTGGATATAGACGGCAGGCTGGGTGACCTGGAGCCCTGCCCTCCGTGTGGTTACAAAGAAGGACCAGCCTGAACTCTGTCCTTGAAGGACTCTGTAAAAACTTTGCTTACAATTGATATGTTTAGGATGGAACTGACAAGAGTTTTGTAGCAATATAGAGAAGATGAGAGTGAGAGGTGGGACACTTTTAGTCAAGATGATTTGCTTAGGGTAGGGGGCATGGAAGCAATCAATGAATTCTGGGTGGCTGAGGCTTCCTTGTAATGGAAAGAGCTAGGAGGCCTGCCTAGGCTTCCTTTAGTTTAGTTTCTCTTTTTCTCCCTCTCCCTCTCCCTCCCCCTCTCCTCCTCCCCTACCCCTCTTCCTCTTCCCTTCTCCCTCTTCTCCTCCCTTTCCCCATTCCTCTCTTCCCTTCCCCCTCCCCCTCCTCTCCCTCTCCCCCTCTCCTCCTCCCTGCCTCTGTCCCTCTCCCTCTCCCTGCCTCTGTCCTTCTTTCCCTCCCCCTTCCCTCCCCCTTTTCCCTTCCTCTCCTTCTCTCTCTCTTCTCCCCTTTTCTTTCTCTCTCTCCCTTTTTTTCTTCTTTCTTTCTTTTCTTTCTTTCTTTCTTTCTTTCTTTCTTTCTTTCTTTCTTTCTTTCTTTCTTTCTTTCTTTTCTTTCTTTCTTATAACAGATGCAGATGTTTATGAAGCCTAAAAGGCATCAGATGTCATGTCGTCACTGTATTTCCCTCAAGGGATGAAGTAATGGATGCTCGTATAGATTCTGAATTCCTCCTCCTTACCTGTCCCACCCCACTTGCTGCTTTAACAGTGTGTCAAGGATGTTCTCATTATGTGGCTCCCTGCTTACCAGGTGTCTTCATCTCTTCCCTTCTCCTCTTCCTAAACACTAACTGCTGATAAGAATTGGGGTCTAAACAGATTCAGATGTTGTGTACAGTTTTTCTATTTCCTAAATTGTTCAATTTCATCAGACAATGACCTCGATCTAGCCCAGAACAATAAAGGCAATTATCAGTTACTATGTTGCATGAATAAGCCCTACTCTTACTTTTTCAGTGTGGTGTCTGCCAGAATCTTCAGTTTTATTTGTCTCAGAATGGGGGCAAACCTCACAGGCCTCACTAGTCAAGCTCCTGACTAAAAGACTAAGACATGCAAGGAGAACAATCTCAGGTATCCATGTATCCCTGAGCTAGAACACTCTGCTCTGGTCAGAGAAGACTGGTGTCACTTAACACCTTACCAGAAATGTGTTACCATGGGAACACAGAATGTTAGAAGGCACAACATGGACTCTGTCCTCTTTTCTGACTATTGGTCCCATCATGTGCCATCTGACACTTTTTGGATACTGTCCTAATTAGGGTTACTGTCCCTGTGAAGAAACACCATGACCAAAAACAACTTGGCAAGAATAGGGTTTGTTGGCTTACTTATCCAAATCACTGTTCATCATCAAAGGAAGTCAGGACAGGAACTCAAACCGGGGAGGAACTTGGAGGCAGCAGCTGATGAAGAGGCCATGAAAGGGTGCTACTTACCGGCTTGCTCCTCATGGCTTACTTGGACTGCTTTCTTATGCAACCAGGACCACCTGCCCACAGAAAGGTGGCCCCACCCACAACGGGCTGACTCCCCTATCAATCACTATTTAAGAAAATGCCCTACCGGCTTGCCTACAGCCCAGTCATATAGAGGAATTATCTCAATTGAAGTTTCCTCATCTCAGATGAGTGTAGCTCGCTTGTGTCAAGTTGACATAAAACTAGCCAGCACAATCAATTGACCCTGATACACCAGTCTATCACTGTTTTGCAATAACCTTTCCTTCTTTTTCATCCCCAAGATCTCACATTAATATCAATACCACAATATAAACTATTTTGACTTTTAAAAGTCCCACTGTCTTAAAATTTCAGACATTTTAAAATTCAAAGGTCTCTTTAAAAGGACCCAAACTCTCTTTTAATATCCAAAGTCTTTGTAAAACTCTAAAATATCTTTAAAACTTAAAGTACTTTCAACTGTAGGCTCCTGTAAAATCAAAAATCAATTAAATGCTTTATTACTTCTAGAGGAAGAGCCAGGACATAGTCACAACTAGATCAAAGCAAAACCAAACCCTCAAAGTGTAATTAACTCAATGTCCCAGTGTCTTGGATGCACTGTCTTCTCTGGTCACATCTCCTGCCCTGCCTTCTGCAGCCCACACAGATTGTCTCCCAAGCTCAGACTGGCACTACTCCCAGGTACTGCTCTTCTTGGTTGTCATCCATGGTGTTGGCATCTAAAATTTCTTGGGTTTTCTGCTGCATCTGGCTTCACTTTCACCAATAGCCTCTCTGGGCTCTCCTCAGGGACTCTAGCCCTGCCACAGAGTCTCAGCTGCTCTCACGACCTCTCATGTCTTCAGCACCACTTGGGTGACCTCACACTACCAATTTGTCTTATCAGCAGAAGGTATATCCTTGGTAGACTCTGGAAAACAGCTACTGTGTGCTACCCTGAAAAAACATTCCCAGAAGATCTCACCTCAGTGATGCTCCTCTCCTCTTAATCACCGCTAATTTCTCAGCTCTGGACGACCAGCATTGATTATCCCAACAAAGCAAAGGTTTCACCTTGGTGATTCTGGTATCTTGTTAATCTTGCCCTATTCTTCAGTCCTGATAATTAGAGCCACAGGTTCTTAACTCAGAATAGTAAATGGCCCTGACAGGGCCATTAAAGGCCTCTCCCTAAACCCCTCTGGAAGTTCACAAGCCAGTCCTCCATCATCTGCAATCTTCTTGACACTCTCTTTTTTCCTCCAAGCTCCCACAGAATGGCTTTCCAAGCTTTGAAAACCTAATGGCTTTCTACCCAATGTTTCATGTCCTTCTGCAAGCCTCCCAAAAACACATGGTCAGGTTTGTCTCAGCAATACCCAAGATCCTGGTACTAATTTCTGACTTACTGGGGTTTTTTTTGCTGTGTTGATACAGGGTGATCAAAAGCATCTGGGGTGAAAAGTGCTTCCCCATCACTTCCACATCACTGTTCATCAATGAAGGAAGTCAGGACAGGAGCTCAAGCAGGGCAGGAACCTGGAGGCAGGAGCTAAGGCAGAGGCTATGGGGGAGTGTGCTTTCTGGCTTGCTCCTCATGGCTTGCCTAGCTTACTTTCTTACAGAACCGAGGACCACCATCCCCGGGGTGGCCCCATTTACATGGTCTGAGTCTTCCCCATCAATCACTAGTAAAAGAAAATGCCCTTCAGCCTGAATTAGAGAGGCATTTTCTCAATCGATGTTCCTCATCTCAAGTTGACGTAAAACCAGCAACCACAGATGCCTACTATATGTGATTCATGTAGGAGGACTCACCCTGCTGTGGGGAGTATGTCTTCAGGCAGGTGGGCCT
>JAJTUV010004695.1:0-16127 GCA_021653895.1 Mastomys natalensis
ACTTCAGTTTTAAGAATAAGAGATGGACCAATTTTGCAATCTTTTAAATATTGTTCTCCAGTTGAACCAGCACCATTTGTGAAAATGCTGTCCTTTTTCCACTGGATATTTAAGCTCCTTTGTAAAGATCAATGACCATAGGTGTGTGGGTTCATTTCTGGATCTTCAATTCTATTTCATTGATCTTCCTGCCTGTTTCTGTACCAATACCATGCAGTTTTTATCAGTATTGCTCTGTAGTACAGCTTGGGATCAGGGATGGTGATTCCTCCAGAAGTTCTTTTATTGTCGAGAATAATTTTTGCTGTCCTGGGTTTTTTGTTATTCCAAATGAATTTGAGAATTTCTCTTTCTAACTCTGTGAAGTATTGAGTAGGGATTTTAATTGGGGATTGCATTGAATCTGTAGATTGCTTTTGGCAAGATGGCCATTTTTACTATATTAATCCTGCCAATCCATGAGCATGGGAGATCTTTCCATCTTCTGAGATCTTCTTCGATTTCTTTCTTCAGAGACTTGAAGTTCTTGTCATACAGATCTTTCACTTGCTTGGTTAGATTCACACCAAGGTATTTTATAATATTTGTGACTATTGTGAAGGGTGTCATTTCCCTAATTTCTTTTTCAGCCTGTTTGTCTTTCATGTACAGGAAAACTACTGATTTGTTTGAGTTGATTTTATAACCTGCCACTTTCCTGAAGTTGTTTATCACATTTAGGAGTTTTGGGATCACTTAAGTACACTATCATATCATCTACAAAGAGTGATATTTTGACTTTTTCCTTTCCTATTTGTATCCCTTTGACTTCTTTTTGTTGTCTAATTGCTCTGGCTAGGACTTCCAGTACTATATTGAATAGTACTGGAAGCATTTTTATATCAATGTTCATGCTGAAATTGGTCTCTTATTCTTTTTCTTTATTGAATCTTTACATGGTTAAGGTACCAATGTGACAGTAGCCTCCTAAAAATGAAATTATCTGTGTTCCTTCTGTTTCTATCATGTGGAATAATTTGAGAAATATTGGTATTAGCTCTTCTTTTAAAGTCTGGTAGAATTATGTTCTACAACCATCTGGTCCTGTGCTTTTCTGCGGGGAAGGGGATTAGGAGAGTTTTAATGACTGTTTCTCTTTTCTTAAGGGTTATAGATCAATTTAGTTTCTTTCTGGATGTCCTGTCCCTACATGAGAGGAGGATGTTAAAATCTTCCACTATTACTGTATTGGAATCAATGTATGATTTAAACTTCTGTGAGATGTCTCTTTTAAAATTAAGAATGTCCTTGCATTTATGGCATAGGTATTCAGAATTGAGATGTCATTTTGGTGGATTTTTTTTTTTGATTAGCATACCTTTCCCTATCTCTTTTGATTCATTTTTATAGGAGTCTATTTTATCAGATATTTAGAATTGCTGTACAAGCTTGCTTCTAGGGGTCCTGGCTTGGCTTCTTCTTATAACCCTTTGCTCTGTGGTAATGGTTGTTTTTGGTTTGTTTTTTGTTTGTTTGTTTGGTTGTTTTTTATGTTGAATTGTGTCTATTGTATTCTGCAGAAGGATGGGTCTTTTCTTTGCATCCATTCTGAAACCCTGTGTCTTTTGTGAGAGGGAGATTGAGTTCATTTATATTGATGAACATTAATGACCAATGATTCTTAATTCCTAATTTTTTTCTTTTATTGGTGGTGGTAATGATATTGGTGGTGGTGTGTATGTTTGTTTCCCTTCTTTTAGTTTGCTGGTTTAAGATTATTTTCTGTATTTTTATGGATATAGTTAACTTCTTTGAGTTGAAGTTTTTCTTCTAATACCTTCTGTGGGGAAGATTTTGTGGATAGATATTGTTTAAATTATACTATGTCATTGAATACCTTGTTTTTCCTACCTATAATAAATAAAATAACTTTTATTTGGTGTAGTTGCCTGGGCTGGCATCTTTGGTATCTTAGAGTCCACAAGACCTCTGTCCAGACCCTTCTGGCATTTAGAGTCTTCGTTGAGAAGTCAGGCATACTTCTCATAATCCTGCATATTTATGTTAGTTGGCCATTTCCCCTTGCAGCTTTAATACTCTTTCTTTGTTCTGTATGTTTAGTGTTTTGATTCTTTTCTGCTCCAATCTATTTGTTGCTCTTTTAGCTTCTTGTACCTTTATAGGCAAGTCCTTCTTAAGTTAGGAAAAATTTCTTCAACGATTTTGTTAAAAATATTATGGGCTATTTTTATTGGTTATTTTATTTATTTACATTTCAAATTTTATGCCCTTTCCTGGTTTCTCCTTGGCAAACCCCTACTCAAACCCCTCCCCTGCTACTTTGTGGGAACTCTCCCACCCACCCACCCACCTACCCACTCCTGCCTCACCACTCTAGCATTCCCCTATGCTGGGGCATCAAGTCTACATTGGATGAAGAGCTTCCCCTCCCATTTGTACCAGATAAGGCAATCCTCTGCTACATACGCAGCTGGAAACATGGATCCCTCCATGTGTACTCTTTGGTTGTTTAGTTCCTGAGAGCTCTAGGGGGTTCTGATTGGTTGTTGTTCTTCCTGTGTGTATGAAAACCCTTCAGCTTCTTCTGTACTTTTCCTAAATTCTCCATTGTGGTCCCATGCTCAGTCTGATGGTTGGCTGTGAGCTCCCATATATGTATTGGTCAGCTCTGGCAGAGCCTCTCAGGCTACAGTCATACCAGGCTTCTGTCATCAAGTACTTCTTGACATCAGCAATAGAGTATAGGTTTAGTATCTGCATATGGAATGGATCCTCAGGTGGGGCAGTCTCTGGAAGCCTTTCCTTCATTCACTGCTCCACTCTTTTTCCCTGTATTTCCTTTAGACAGGAACAAATTTGTATTAATATATTTGAGATAGGTGAGCGGTCCCATCCCTCAACTGTGCCTAACCTCTGGAAATGGTCTCTATAGGTTCTCTTTCCCCTTTGTTGGATATTTCAGCTAAATTCACCCATATTGTGTTCTGGGAGTCTCTTGGTTTCCTGGTATCGGAGACTTCTAGTAGCTACACCCAGTTCCCCATCTCCTACTGCTGCATACCTCAGTTTTGATCCTCTGTACTTCTCCCTTTCTCCTCCCACACCTGATCATGCCCCTTTCTTTCTCCATCCCCCTCTCCCTTGCAGGTCCCTCCTTCCCTCTACCTCCTGTGATTATTTTGCTCTCCATTCTAAGTAGAATTGAAACATACGCACTTT
Organism: Mastomys natalensis; assembly: GCA_021653895.1. Taxonomy (NCBI): domain Eukaryota; kingdom Metazoa; phylum Chordata; class Mammalia; order Rodentia; family Muridae; genus Mastomys; species Mastomys natalensis. The sequence goes on from JAJTUV010004695.1 coordinate 3,220, forward strand.
TAACTTCCTTCTTCTTGAGCTTCATAAGGTCTGTGAGTTGTATCATGGGATTTCTGAGCTTTTTTTCTAATATCCACTTATCAGTGAGTACCTACCATGTGTGTTTTATTGTGACTGGGTTACCTCACTTAAGATGATAATTTTTAGTTCCTGCCTCCAAATTTTATGAAGTCATTGTTTTTAATAGCTGAGTAGTACTCCATTGTGCAAATGTATCACATGGTCAGTATCCATTCTTCTGTTGAGGGACATGTTCCAACTTCTGACTATTATAAATAAGGCTGCTATGAACATAGTGGAGCATGTGTCCTTGTTATCTGCTGTCACCTGAGTTTTTTGATCTTTTGGGTATTTGAGCTAGGTTTCTTTTCTTTTTTCTATTTCTAATATTCTTTTTTTTAAATATTTTATAGCATATTGTATTTATTTACATTTCAGATGTGATCCCCTTTGCCCATCCCCCCCACCCAGACACCCCTATTCCATCCCCCCTCCTCCTATTTGCTTTATACCATTTTAATTACATGCAAGTATTAAGGTCAGTTCTAAGATGAGGAACTAGCAATAGAATAGATACAAATAGTCAAGGAACAAGCAAAACAATGAACACAAATAGTCAAAGAACAAGTAAGTCAATAAAAGTCCTGTGATCACTCCTAAGATCACTGTTTCTAAGGGCTTATGAGGATGACCAAAATATCCAAGCCTACTTCCCTGTCCTAGCCCCAAATCATTTTCATGCATGAAGCCTACCTTTTTTGTTCTAGCCTAAGATTTAGATTCCTACCTAGAATTACTTCTTGTTTTAGCCTAGTGTCAGATTCCTGCCTGAAGCCCATTTCCTTGTCCTTGGAAAATGTCACATTCCTGCCAAGCAGCCTATTTCCTTGTTCTTGGCCAATGTCAGATTCCTGCCAAGCAGCCCCCAAAACTCTCCACACTTCCTCCTTTTTTATTTTATAAACAAGAGGAGCCTGTCTTAGGTCATTCTCACAAGAATGCCTTTCTTACCTGTAGTAGAATATGCATTATCAAAAGCAATGCACTTCTGTCTTATGTTGGTAAGGCTCCGTGCAGAATCTTATCCATCCTTGGCTTACCATCTTGTTAAATTAATAACTCTGTCTGAGGGGTCCATTTTCAGTTTCAAGCCATGTACTTTGGCTGCCAACATGTCTTTTCATAGTGTATCATATTTTCTGGATGTTAGATTAACATTTTGTTTGACCAATGTATCAATTTCTCCTACTGTATATTCTACATCTGATGTTCTCTTGCATTTTTTTTATTCTTTTGGTGATGCTTCTGTCTGTATTTCTTGCTCTCTGATCTTCACATTCCATATCCAGGTTCTCGGAGTTTGCATTTTTCTTACTACTTTTATTTCCATTTTCATGATTTAAATAATTTATTTATTTCCTTCACCTGTTTGTGTTTGTCTCTCAAGGATTTTCTATGTTTCTTAAAGTGATTTATTTATTTTTTTCCCATTTTATGTTTGTGTTTTTCTGGATTTCTTTAAGGGATTCATTAATTTCATCTTTACAGACCTCTATCATGTACATAAAGTTGGTTTAAGCTCCTTGTGCTTTACTTATGTTCAAATATTCAGGGTTGGTTGTAGATTATAACTAGGCTCTGCTGGTGACACACTGACTTGGCTATTGTTGATTGTGCTTTTATGCTCTCCTCTAGGCATCTGGGTTTGTAATATTTATAAGTTCCACCAGGATCTGCTTAGTCAGTTCCCTGGTAACTGGAACAAATTGTATGTAGAGGATACATTAGATATTCTACTACGTACCTGGGAATAAGAATTTGGAATAAGAAATGGAATAGTGGAAGGTGAAGAGGCAACCTATCTCCTTTGCTGATTAAAGTGGTCTGAGTGTTTCAAGGATATCCCTTTTGGAGCTGGTGGCTGAGACAAAACAATGAGCTGGTCAAAGAAAACATTTGGTTGATCAAAGAGTATGGGAAGCTGAAGCAAGTGGTCTGCCACAGAGCTGAGGCTGAGGATGGGATACAGGAATATGGGAATGGAGAGAGAAGTGAAGGTTTGCAGCCAGTACACTTGCTTCCTTGGCCACAGTGGCCTGTGAGTTTCTTGGAAGTGCTTCCTGGGTTTGGAGAATTGTTTAGAACAATGAGTTGGGTAGGGGAATTTAGGGGAGGAAGAACTGTTTGATTTACTGGAGATGGGGAAGAGGTGGAAAGGAGGCATAAGTTGGTGTTCTGATGCAGGGCTAGAGATGAAACTGAGGGATTTAATTTTAAAGAGAGAGGTAATCGGTGAATATCTGCAGTTACCTTACCTGTTTCTATAACCAGAATCACTAGTGGGTTCCCAGGTACTGGATGCAGGAGCTGGAATCAGGGAAATAGCAATGAACTTAGGAGAAAGGTGAATATCCACTGGAGATCAGTGCAGAGGTGTGTGTGTGTGTGTGTGTGTGTGTGTGTGTGTGTGTGTGTGTGTTTGTATGTTTGTGTGTTTGTGTGTGTGTCTGTGTGTCTCTGTGTATGTGAGTGTATGCATATGTGTGCAAATGCTCAGCAGGTGGTTTGATGAAGAGTTGGGCATGAGACTGGAGGATTGGATTTCAAAGAATTGCACTTATTTTATTATTCATGATGCTACTATAAAATATAATAACATAGTAATAACAGAATTCTATAACTCATTTGAAAAATTATGTAGACTTATGTCTCACTTTAAAATTGATAAAACTATATCTCATGATATCACTGTGAGAAATACATATTCTCTAAATATTTTAGAGTTTGTAAGTCTTTTTATTTCCTTATCATCAGAATCAGTAATCAAAAATCTGTAAACAAGATGGGAGAAAAATGGGTGTGAGTCAGCATGAACCTCAGTGTTTCATTTTTGTCTTCATATATGAATTTCAAACAAGTGTGACTCTAAAGAGACTACAATAGTTATGATTTTGTTTAATTTAACAAATAGAAACTAACTGACACTATGGGCAGGATAAAATATCAAATTCAATTGCAATTTGATTTTCTAATTTATAAAATGAACATGCCCAACTAATTTCAGCAAATTTCAATAGAATGCACCATAAAAGAATTATTTTTTGATATGAACCAAGTTAAGCCTAATAATATATATGTATACTCAAGATGCTATGATAAATATGGAGATGCATAATTATATGCTTCAACTAATTGCATTTGATAAAACTACCTTTTCAAAATTAAATATTAAAACATTCTCAAATTAAAAATACTTTTCTAATAGCAGAACTCTAAGTCAATGATAACAATGACTGAATGAAGATCAATAACAGCTATTTTCAGTGATAATTAAGTTATCAGGAAAAAATGGGACTAACAGAAAGCAGCCATGGAAAAGCAAAACTATCAAGATGGAAGATATAAACCGGGCAGTGGTGGAGTACAGCTTTAATCCCAGCACTTGTGAGGCAGAAGCAGGCAGATTTCTGAGTTCGAGGCCAGCCTGGTCTACAGAGTGAGTTCCAGGACAGCCAGGGCTACACAGAGAAGCCCTGTCTCGAAACAAACCTTAAAAAAAAAAAAAAAGAAAGAAAAAGATGGAAGATATAGCTAGAGATAGATAGATAGATAGATGATAGATAGATAGATAGATAGATAGATAGATAGATAGACAGATGTAGATGTAGATACAGATATATTCTGAAATAATAAATTGATAACATTGGTTAACGTCAAAATCATAGCACAATGAGAGTGCCTCCCTAATAATGGGATGGGATGCAGCATGCTGCTGTCCCTCTGAAATATAGTAAGAATGTTTTGGAAAGGCAACATTCACTTATTATGCATATAAGCTTTCCAAAATGTTGTATTTCCATTGACAAAACATTAATGAAGGTGTAAATAGCAAGTTTATTTATATTACCTTTGCAGTGCAAACAATACTAACAGCTAGCATCTTGTAAATTAGTACTATTTGTGATGTCATCTGACTGGACATACCGCAGTAACTTCATGGTGTCTCATCACAAGCAAAATGACCCAGTATAAGCCAGAAGACAGACACTGGATATGAGTCCATATGGAAGCTGTTTTATGACAGCAAAATGATCAGACTGAGTTAGGTAAAATTTTGTTAAAGAGTACAAAGGACATAATATACTTTTCAGAGGAGGTTAAAATTTACAGAGTACTGATCAGTGCCATAAATAGAATAAATTAAATATGTGCTGATATTTATCACTGAATGTCAGAAGAATACAGTGTAAACGTTTTCAGAAATTGCGCCCTATTTAATCTGTGACTATGATGGTATCTTTTCTATTATATAAATTAAAAAAGAAACTAATAAACTTTAGATAACAATTGACTTAGCCAATGCCAGATGACCATTAATGGGACAGTGTTTGGAAGCATATGGCTTACTACAATTATAGCACAACCCTCAAGAAACACTTCCTCAAACAGGATTGAATTGAATGTATTGCATATTATATTTAATCCAATAATTTGAATGCTTAATACCAGCCTACCAAAACTATATGGATATAGTTTTTTTTTTAATCTACATTAGAATTCACAAGGTTTAGATGTGTGTTAGAAGTAATTTTTAAAGAAAATATTATTGAACTTGTAATATTATATACAGCATGAGTTTATACTAGGTCCTCTGAATATATTTTATGGTGGTTAGTGTGGTGTTTTTGTGAGACTCTTAACAGGAGGAGTTGTGACATCTCTGATTCCACGGTCTGTTCCTGCAACCCTCTTCCTCCTGCTGGGTTGTTTTTCCAGCCTTGATATGCATGTTTGTGTCTAGTCTTCTTATATTTTATTATGCTATGTTCAATGGATATTCCTAGGAGTCCTGTTCTTTGGGGAAGGAAAATGGAGGAGGAGTGAGTCTCAGAGAATGGGAGAGGGGAACTTGAATAAATAGAGGGCAAGGAAACTGTGATTGAAATGTGTTTGTGTGTGTGTGTGTGTATGTGTGTCTACATGTATGTATATGTAATGTAATATTTGTAATATTTAATACTGTAATATTTAAGAACATACTCTTTTAGAAAGCAGTTTTAGCTTCCCATCATGTAGTAAATACTTTAAACATTATGAATTAATACTTTTCAGAGAAGTAATATATATGTAATATACATACATAATATGTATATTACATATATGTATATGTACAAAGATATATGCGTTATACATCCAAAATATTTATGTATATACAAATATATATTTCAATTCTATTCCAATAGGTTTTTGCCTAAAGTATATGTCAGGAGCCATAATGGGACAAGCTAATAACTAGCAGGTGATCATCCTGAGATGGCCTGCTTTCAAATATTATATAATATATATATATTATATAATATATTAATATATATAAATTCGACCTTATTTATCAAGGCTGTAAGGAACTCATTTTAGGAAAGATTCCTGCTATTAATATGCTTTTCCTGTTATTATTAAATATATCCAACAATCACTGAGTAATAGTTCACTCCTTTGGAGTAGATCTCTGCAGATCCATGGATCTTATAGTGAGGCTGGATAGACAAATAGATGACTTCTTAAGTCTTAATGATGTTCCTATAAGAATTACTAAAATTATATCTGTGATTACTAAGCTCTTTTATAGTGGAACTGCTATCAAGTCTCCCAAGTGTCACCAGTTAATTGCTCTTAGATAGTAACCAGATTTCCTCCTACTCAGAGCACATTCCAAGAGGTTGCAAAACAATTAACCAAAGGTCATATAAAGGAACTTATGATTTATTATAGGTGCTAGGACAGAAGATAAAATATTGACTAGGTTTATCTGTACAAAACTTCACTAATAACTTAGTTATGGCTTTCAACTGACAATGAATTTGTGGAGCTGAGACAGGTGATGGATGTTAACTAGATAATTACTCCTAATGGATATGCATGTAAACATTCTTGTTGTAAAACATCTATTTCAATTTAGGATTTGATTTTTTGGGTGAACTTGTGATGAACTTTGTAACATATGATCATGTATTCTGATAGATGTTTAAGTGCTGAGGACCAAGAGAAGAGTCAAAACTAAGCTAAGAGGAACTGAGCTGAGATTAATTGATCTGTGAGAGGGAATTGAGCAGAGGAGAAGTTTTTAGACAGAATGCTTTTTAGAACTGAACTCAAGAAGAACTTAGAAGTAAAGGCATAGCATGGGGAGAAAAGGCATTGAGAGTAAGAGAATTGTGACATAGAGCATAATGAGATAGCAAGATTTGAAGGAGACTGCAGAGCGAAATAACGTAGAAACTATAGGTCACATAAAAAACTAAGAGAGCAATGTGCAGAATGCAGAGGGAAAGAGGAAAAAGGCAGCTTCTGAGAGCTGAAGGAGCAGGCAGCTTCTCCTTACCATGGGTCAGAACAGGTCCTTTCTTAGTAACAAGGCAGGCTTAATCTTGTTAAAAGGAACAAAGTCTTTTTCTTACAGACTTGGGTTTAATTCATTTAGCGTTAAAAGGGTAGAAGCTTTTCTTTTCTTTTCTCTATGCAACAATGATTGGAGCTCATTTTTTTATCCAGAATGAGTGAGTTCTTTCAGCAAAGGTGCTTGGTATTTTGCTCCATATGCATAGGTAAGTATGGATGTGTGTGTAAGTATGTAATCATGAGAATGTATGCAAGTTGGGCCCAACTGGTTTGAATGGAAATGTATAAATGAACATGCAAGAATCTGTATATGAACTTATGCGAGTTTATGCATATTTGCTTATGTAAAACCTTTTCCTTCTGTGATTGTTATTCTCTTCTCCTGGTTCAATAGAACCAGAAGTTTATTGCTCCAAACTTCCCCCTAGCCCACCAAGCAAGAGGCATCTTGACAAAAGGAAAATGACTCTAGCAATTACTCCTTTACTTAATCTCCTGCTGTTTTAGGATAAGGTGTTAAATGCCAGAGACTGCAGTCTCTAGCCTTAGAGGAACAAGGAAGGCAGGTCAGCTACAATAGCATAGTAACTTAGACTTAGATTAGTAAACTTTTTGTTATTATACAGCCACCCTAAATTACTCATAAGACAAAGTCTTATCCTCTGCCTATATAGTCTTACCCCACTGCTGCCTCAAGAAGAACCAACAAGAAAGAACAACTCTCCACAGGACTGGCCCCCAGCAAATATATTTTATGAATTTCATGGAGTAATTAGTTAAAGAGTCTTCTTGCATGAATTGAAATATAGTATGACTTATTAGAAGAATCTATTTAAGTAAATTGGAACGTTGAAATCAGGTAACGGATATATTATAACTTTATTTAATGAAGTGAAGACATTAGAATGAATCCAGAGTATCTAATATAGAGAGAGTAATTTTGTGGGAAATTAAGAAGTCTAGAAAGAAAAAATTCAGAGATAAATTATTACCACCTATATCATAGAAACAAGACTTTAAATATATGTTGAGGACATTTCTATCATTAAAGATTCCTGTTCAGAGTTGGCAACCAAACCAATAAGGGAAAATGAATCTTTGAGGCAATCTTAATGATGAAACATTAGCATTCTTTGGAAATAGATAAGAATGTTGAGTAAGAGACCAAAAGATAATCCAGGCTGTTCTATCTGTGTGAGCAGGATGCTGGCAATCCAGCTTATAGATAGCAAAATTTGGTAGTGAAAATTTACAAAAATGCTTCACAGTTTCCTATTTAAGTCAGAGAAGTCACATCAGGATTTTAAACCTACATTTGCCTTTCCATTTTGTGCAGTGACATTCCACATGACTTTACAAGAAATTGATGAACATTCTAAACATATAAATTGTGTATTGATTAATCATGATTCAAGATATTAAATGTTTTAAAATTCTACTTACAATTTTGAAAATATTTTAATATTAATAAAGTATAAAATTCAAACATAATTTTTATGTGTTTCTCAGTTTTTTGTCATAAAATTCATATTACATGTTTGGTTTTATGTAATTTTTCTTGATAAAGGAAGATCCCTGACTTAATTTCTTTGTATGGACCACTGACTGGATCCTGGAATACTCTTGTTTAGTTGGATGACATAGACCACTTATGATCTTATTATGCTACACATAGGTAACCATCTTCTTATTTTGTCTGTGTATATTTGGGTGCCTCTCTGTCTCTTTCTCTCTCTCTCCACACCCTTTCTCTTCAACATAACACTTTTATTTGTCTGGAATTTTATGTTCTGATCACACTCACTTTCCAGTTCTTCCATGTTTACTGCCCCCCATCCTTACTTCTCTATCCCTAAAAAAGTAAAATATGGAGGTAAGAATATAAAAGAATTTTTAAAAAATTCAAAAATTAAAAACAAATTCAATTATTGTTATCTATATAATTACTGGAGCAAGGCAAAACTCTCAGTGGCTTGATCTTTAAATAGAAGTGAGACTTTTCTCTCCCGCATCCCACAAGTAATCATCATCAATTGTGGAGAGTTTTGCTTCAGCATTCACTTGTTTGTTTGTTTGTTTGTTTGTTTGTTTGTTGAGACAGGGTTTTACAGCATAGCCTTTCCAGTTCTGAAATTTACTCTATAGATCAGCCAGGCATCCAACTCAAAGAATTGGCCTACTTATTTCTGCAAAGTGCTAAGATAAAGGCTTGTGCTACCTCCACCCAGACCCCATCACACATTTTGAGAGTTTTTTGAGGGCTTCTTTTTAGAGTGGGATAGGAGTTGTCCTAGAAGTCTTCCATGTCACTACCTTGCAACTGTGGATCTGCAGTTGTTCATAAACTCCTGGCTCTTCACAGCCAGCAAGAGCATAGACCATAGGCCTTCATGTGATTTATAGCAACAGTGTAGCCCATAAACATGGCTCCTAGCTGCAGTAGGTCCATGGACTAAGACAATACTCACATAGACAGCTTGGGCCACTGACATCACCCTAGAGTTAGTTGGGATGCTGGCCACTCAGATCACCATAGTCACCATTGACAGTACAGCTGCAGCAGAACAATGGGCTAAACATAGTCATAGGTGACAGCACAGATCTAGTAATCACAAGGACTCTGGTGGGTGCACAAGCTATTCACATCAACATGGGTCCTAGAATCAGCACAGCCCAAATACAACAAGCTAGGATGTAGGCAGCTGCATAGACCACAGAAGTCAGCAAAGCCCTTAGTGACAATGCAGGCCATGAACATCCATGCCGAGAGCCTGGCGGTTCTTCTTGAGGCAGCTGAGGGGGATAGGGATTGGAAGAGCGTAGGCGGTGGTAAGACTTGGTCTTCCAATATATTTAGGGTTGCTAATTACTAAAATCTTACTTGTCTATGTTACTAAAGTTTATTTACTAGGCTACTGTAGCTGAACTGCTATCTGTTTGATCCTCTGAGGCCAGAAACAGTTTCTGGCCACTAGTGCCTCAGCCAGGGACAGCAGAGGATTAGGCAAATGGCCTTTGTTCTCTCTGCAGGCACTGCCAGGCTCTAACTTAGGTCTGTTAGTATGCAGTCTCAGGAAGAAAAGACACTTAAAAGAAGTTATCACAGTTTATTACTAAGTGTAAAAAGTTTCCTATGAAAGCTATCTAAGAGAAAAAGTGGAAAAGTCCTAAATGGAGAGATTCTAAGCAGGGAAGACAGAAGAGGGAGAGAAGAGAGAGAGAGAGAGAGACAGAGAGAGGGAGAGAAGAGAGAGAGAGTCAGAGACAGAGAGAGAGAGAGAGGAGAAGAAGAGAGAAGAAGAAGCAAGAGGAAAAAGCGAGCCGCTAACGAATGTCCCTTTGTCTTATACCTCATTCAGAGTACATGATCACATGTTACAAAGTTCATCACAAGTTCACACCAAAATTCAAATCATAAATTGAAATAGAAGTTTACAACAGAAAATGTTTACATGCATATCCATTAGGAGTAATTATCTGACTAAACATCCATCACCTTTCTAGCTCCACAGGTTCATTGAAGGTTTAAAACTATAAGTTAAGAAATTAGTGAAGTGCCGGCGGTGGTGGCACACGCCTTTAATCCCAGCACTTGGGAGGCAGAGGCAGGCGGATTTCTGAGTTTGAGGCCAGCCTGGTCTACAGAGTGAGTTCCAGGATGGCCAGGGCTACACAGAGAAACCCTGTCTCTCGAAAAAAAAAAGAAATTAGTGAAGTTTTGTATAGATAAACCCAGACAGTATTTTCGCTTCTGTCCTGGCACCTATAATAAATCATGAGTTCCCTTTTAGTGACCCTTGGTTAATTGTTTTACAACCATATTGGAATGTGCTCTGAGCAGGAGAAGTCTGGTTACTATCTAAGAGCTGTTAACCAATGACACTTGGAAGACTGGCAGAGTTCTCATAGCAGTCTTGATTGTCAGAAAGGGACTTAATATCAGTCCCACTATGAAAGAGCTAAATAATCATTGATATAATTTTAGAAATTCTTATAAGATCATCATTAAAACTTAAGAAGTCATCTATTTGTCTGTATAGTATCACTACAAGACAGTACATCTTCGTAGGTCTGCAGAGATCTTCTCCAAAGGGGTGTGCTATTGCTTAGTGATTGTTACATATGTTTAATAATAATAATAACAATAATAATAATAATAATAGGAAAAGCATATCAATAGCAGGGATTTTTCCTGAAAAATGTCCAGTCATAGCCTTGCTGATGGGGCACACCTGTCACAGATAATAATCTGAGGCAAGCATTTCAGGATGATCACCTGCTAATTATTAGCTTCTCCCATTATGGCTCCCAACGCATCCACATAGACACCCGAATGCAGCAGCACCATGGACCCAGACATAGTCCAAGAGCAGCAGAGACCTGGACAGTTCTATGACCATAGGTGGCAATTCAGAGCACTTGTATCAATGTGTCTCTAAGCAGCAGGCATATATATGAACATCAGTATGGCTTCAGGCTGTGACATAGACCATAGACTTCCCCATGCCCTGGGTAATAACCTGGGCCACAGACATCCACATGGCCACAGTCAGGGTTGGCATGGAATGGTACTCTGGTTTCCTTTCCTGCCTCCACTACATCTATTATTATTACTACTATTATAATTACTATTATATTTAATAATTCTGAATGCAATTTCTCCTCCTTCTTCTCCTAGTCCCTTTCAATGTCCCCTCTGGCTACTCTTAACAACTCATTCTCTACTTCTCTTCAGAAAATCTCAGTCCTCCCATGAATATCAGCGAAAGGTGGCATTTCGAGTTGCAGTAACATTAGGTATCTCTGTCGTATTAAAGTTGGATGAGGAAACTCAGTATGAGGAAAGGGTCCCAAAAGAGGACATGAGAGTCATAGACAGACTCTACTCCCATTATGAAAATCTCACAAAAGGACCAAGCTACACAATTGTAACACAATTACAAAAGGCCTAGGTCAGTCGCATATAAGCTCCCTGGCTGTCTGTTCAGACTTTGGAGCACTTATGAGTCCAGGTAGTTGATTCTGTAGGTTCTCTTGTGGTGTCCGTTACCTCTCTTACTCCTAAAATCCTTTACCCCATCTTGCACAGGATTCCTTAGGCCAAACCTTGTTAGGCAGTGAGTTTCTGTACCTGTTCCCATTAGTTGCTGGATGAAGCCTCTCTGATGACAATTGGGCTAGACACTAATCTGTTAGCATATCAGAAGTTATTCTATTCTAGTGTGTGCAAATCACATCCTTGATCACTATGCATGGAATTTCAGCATCACAAGTCTTACACTTTCTTCCCTCAAAACCATGAACAACTCCTTCCTTGTTCCCCCTTTTTTTTCATTATGGATATAAACTATTTGTTCTCTATTTTCAAACTTTGAACATCTCAGTAATAGTCATTCTAGAAATAATCAGTGATCCATATACTACATAATGTTTAGGAGTTCATATACATTTTCACTAGCACAATTTCATGGAAATTCATCTAAACTATTTCATGCTTCAGTGTTTTCCTTACTTTTCATTCTGATAACAATACATTGTGTGAACATAATCAAATGAATTTTGTTATATGCTTGTTTAATACTTTAATACTAACATCTACCAAGCTATTTCTCCCACAGCCATTTACAGGGTATAACCTAGTGAGTCTCCCTGAATCTCCACATTAACACACTCTCTGCAAACTACTCAGACCTAATATAGATCCTATATCTAAGATTCTAGCCTCATTTGGCCACACATGGTTATGTGTAGCTCCAACAAATCCCAAGGTCTTTTTCATAACCTTCCCTCACTACCCCACAAATCACAGGCCCTTCCCACAGCACATACAAATTCCTACCCAACCAGATCTATCCCTTTACTTCAGGATTAGACCAGGAGATACATCCTATAATCCAGTCTAATACCCTGTTATATGGCTTCATTACATGCAAGCTGTTTTTAGTCTCTCTGAACGCACTTGCACAGACTCTTTTCTGTCCCATCAGACTTTATCTACATCAGATTCAAAACTAATAATACAAGTCCACAGACCTAGATCTCATTGTAAAAATGCAAATATGAAAGTTACAACTAGTCTTGTGCCTCTAAAACCTACCATCCCAGTAAAAATCATTGTCAATGAGAATTTTCTAATCAAAGCCAGGGTATAGAATTAAAAAAAAAAAAAAATCACAACTTTATCAACAAATTCGAGGAGTTCAAAGATGATATGAAAAAATGATCAAAAAATTAGAGAGAAAGAACTTAAAGAGAATAAATGCCTGAGTGACACAAAATAAAACACAAATACATTGCTGATGGGGATGATGTAGACAAGGAAACTGGATAACAGAATTTAACAGGAGAAGACAGAAACATTGAGGAGAATTCAAGAAGAAATGAAGAAGGGACTGAAGATACAATATCAAACTCGAAGACCAAATAGAGGGTCTATACCAAAAATCAAGAAAGTGAAAGAAAATACCAGAAATACAGGCATTGTACTCAGTTAAACATTTGAGTTATACACA
>JAJTUV010004696.1:0-16978 GCA_021653895.1 Mastomys natalensis
AGAGGTTTTTGGCCCCATTGGGGAAAGTGACAATTCCAACCAACCAGAGCTCTCAGGGTCTAAACCACCAGCCTGGGAACACACATGGAGGGACCCATGGCTCCAGCTGTATATATAGTGGATGACCTTGTGGGAGAGGATGTCCTTGGTCCCCTGAAGGCTGAATGCCCCAGTATGGGAGTATTCGAGGGCAGGGAGGTAGGAGTAGATGGTGGGTGGGAGCACACCCTCATAGAAGCAGAAGGAGAGAAAATGAGATAGAAGGTTTCAGGGAGTAATGGGGAAGGGGGGTAACATCTGAAATGTAAATAAATAAAATACCCAATTTAAAAAAGAAAAAGAAACTTCAGGAACCAGGATCAGAGAGGTCAACGGCCAGGAGCTAGTTGGGAAATAAACTACACAGAGGTAAAAGCCTGCATATAGGGATGCAAATATCCACTAGTTTTTATAGATATCTTTTTAAATGGGTAGTTGCCTACCATACAAAGAATGAAACTGCCAGTTTTCTGTAAGACATTATACCCAGTATGGATTGCCTACCCTGCTTGGGTCTCAGATCTGAAGACCACTTTGACATCAGACATGGAGATGCAGAGTTTAGAGTTTGCCCAGCTGGTTTCCTACCTTGCTTTGGGGATTACAGTTAAGTGATTGGATGGATTTCAGACGAGACTTCGAACTTCGAACTTTTAATATTGTTGAAACTGATATAGACTTTGGGGACTTTGGAAGTTGAACTGAATGTCCTTTTTAATTATGATATGGCTGGATATGGCCCCCATAGACTCATGTGTTTGAACAGGCCTATGTGGGCCAGGGAGTGGAATGGAATATGCTTAGCTTGGAGAGTGTCACTGTTAGAAGGTGTGACCTTGTTGGAGTAGATGTGTCACTATGGGCACAGGCCATCATGCTAGCTGCCTGGAAGTCAATCTTCCACTAGTAGCCTTCAGATGAAGATGTAAAACTCTCAGCTCTGCCTGCATCATGCCTGCCTAAATCCTGCCAAGTTCCCACCTTGATGATAATGGACTGACTATCTGAACTTGTAAACTATCCCCAATTAAATGTTGTCCTTTGTAAGGGAAAAGAAAAAGAAAAAAAAGGAAGAAATGAAGAAAGAAGAGAGAGAGAGAGAGAGAGAGAGAGAGAGAGAGAGAAAGAAAGATACAAACAAACAAGCTCACACAGCAAGGGACAAATGGAAGTTCATTTGCTTAGGTCATCAAGTGTGATTCCAAGAGCTCTCCCCATCGTTTGACTCCACCAATACCATCCCTATTCAGCCCTATCTGCAGTCCACCAGCTGACAAAAGCCACTCTACATGTTGCAGCATGCAGGGGTCATGGAATTCTTATTGTGAGTTTCTGATGCTTCTCTCAGCCTATACACTACCTACACCTAGTGGCAGGAACATGACATGAACATACAGAGAATTGGCCTAACCTTTCAAATACTGTATAGCCCATCATAAAATTCCTTACCAACATTTCCTTATGCACAAAATAAAATGCTGTTGCAAAGCATTGATCTTTTAGTTTTATATTAAATATAATTCATCTGAATTATGAATTTGGAGGTATCCCTTTAAGCTTTGCAACCAAGGCAAATTCCTTGGCAGGAAATAGAGGCTTGCAGAAGTTAGGGAGTCGGCCTAATGTCACACACAATACAAAAGATGTACAAACAAGTGTCTATTCCAGTGCCTGAATTATGGTTTCATTAATGACCCCCACACTCCTACAACTAGGAAGACATGCTGGCCAGAGAATCCTTCTGACACCCTACCCATCCTTGGGCTTCTAGGTGCCAGTAAGGACATTAGCATGTAAGTGGCACACAGATGAGTCCATTTAGCTCTAAAACAGCATCAAAATGTTAAAGAACACACACAGTATGCACTTGACTTGCCAAGACTGGCTTCTAAGAGGTCATTGTTGGCTGCCATTAGCTGGTCACTCTGCTTCCCAGACCACACACCAGCATGACTAACTAGCTGATTAACTCTATTCATTATCACTATGTATATAAGAAAGATTATATACATAATACATATATACATAATATTATGTACATACATAATATTATTACTTAGAATATTTTCCAACTCTTCACTGAGCAGCTCTCATGCAATGTCCCAAGATACCAATTATCTTCACATTTCATACTTAGAAGGCCTCTAATAAACCTGGAAACTGGAAATCCCCCATAAGAAATTTGTAACTTAACATACGATCTTCTTTGAATTGGCCTCCAGAGCTCAATTTCATATTTAATCACAATTCCTTTTATCTCTTCTTTTTTGAAGGGTTAAGGGAGAGACCAGTTAGGATATTAATTTGTAAGTCAGGGTGGCCTCAAATTTGCATAATCCTCCCTCAGTTTCTCAAGAGTTAGGGTTAAAGGTATGCACCTCCAGCCATAAATATACCACCTTGTAAAGTATGTAATTCTATATGTTTGGGGAAATATACAACTGTGTATTTACAACTGTATTTAAGATATAATCCATAATCATCCCCATGCCAGCTTCCGGAGCCCTTCACAATTCTAGAGTTTGCTTTTCCAGAAAGTTTTATGGACAGAATCTGTCATATGTAGCTATATTTGGGGGTTTTATTTTTACTGGTTGGTTGGTTGGATAGTTGGTTGGTTGATTGGTTGGTTGGTTGGTTGGTTGGTTGGTTGGTTGGTTGGTTGGTTGGTTTTAAGAAAAGAGTCTCTCCACTTGCCCAGGCTGACTTCAAAATTAACAATTTTCCTGTCTGTGCCTTAGTGTCCAAGGGAGCTGAGATTCTAAGCATAAACTGTGGCACAAAGCTAATGTGCAGCCTTTGAGGCCAGCTTCATGTCACCAGCACAGCACACTAAGTGAGTCACCGATGTTATTTTAGATATAGGTACTATACTGTTTGGTGTTAGCGTTATTCAATTGTTGGATAGTCCCAAGCTTTCTGTTTTAATCACTAGTTCAAGGACATGTGACTGTTTAAAGTTTGGGTCTGTTAGTAATAATGTTGTGCAGAATAGTGGCACATGCCTGTAATCCCTGCATTACTGGGGACAGAGATAGTCTACATAGTGAGCCCTGGGCCAGGCACTGCTACACAGCAAGGCCCTGTCTCAGTAATAATGAAGGTATATACATTTAAGTACAGGTTTATATAAAAATAGGGTTTCATTTTTCATGGTTAAACACCTAGTACAAGACTGATGAATTGTAAGACATGCTTAGCTCTAAAAGAAACTAGCAAAGTGTTTGGCCAAGAGACTGTACCATTTAACAAAGAAAATTTGTGCAAATATGGTCCTGTTGCTCTAGTCTATATATATTTGGTAGGCATATAAATGCACATCTGTTCAATTTTTGGTAGATATCTGCTCGATTTTTTAGCATGTTATTGATAAGGTATTTGTTTTCTGACTATTTACTGTGAGGATTCTTTGAATATGTTGCATACTTCTTATGAATGCTTTCTCAAAGGGTGTGACTTGTCTTTTCTTTTTCTCAACTGTCTCTTTGAGAAGTTTAGGGGTTTATTTTTAATCCAGTTATCTTTCTTTTGTTTCCTTTTCTACAGCTTCCAGATTCTGGTTTACTGATCTTAATAATTATGATTATTTCATATTTGGTTTCTGTTTTGATTTGCTTTCTGTTGCTGAAATAAAACACTGACCAAAAGCAACTTGGCAGAAACTAAAGTAGAGACTATGAAGAAACACTGCCTACAGACTTGCTCTGGGCTCACATTCAGTTACCTTTCTTCTACAGCCCAGACTCATCTGCTTAGGGTTGGCAACACCCACAGGGGCTGAGCCCTCTTATATCAAGTAGTAATTGAAAAAATGCCCTGCAGACAAGTCCAAAGGCTAATCTAATAAATACAATTCCTCAATAAAGGTGCCCTTTTACCAGGTGTGTCAAATTGACAGTTGATACATTGTTAATTTTTATTACTAATTATTTCTATTCACAAACAAATAAAACACAGATAATCATTCTCAGACATTGTGCTGTTATTTTGCCTAATATAATTTACAGAGGGATTTGATGGAGACCTCTCAAGTGGAGCAGCATGTTCTGAGATATCTCTCTCTTTCTCCCTCCCCATACGTCTCCATGTTTGTGCTATTTGCTGAAGGAGGAAGCCTCTCTGAAGATGGCCGAAAAAGCACTGGTCTATGCTTATAAGAGAATATCAATAGCAGCCATGTTAGTGTCACTTTTTTAGAGCAGAAGTGTTTGGATTGCCCTAGATCTCTGAACTATCTAGTCTCTGGTTCTTGGCAACCCAAGCAGTGTCATATGTAGGTTCAACCTTGTAGAATGAGCCTTAAATCAAATCAGACATTGGATGGTTACTCCTACAAGCTTTGTGCCACCATTGCCCTAGCACATCTTACAGGGAGCATAGATTTGTAGATCAAAGGGTTTGTGGGTGGGCTGGTGTTTATGTTTCTCCTTTGATAGCCTGCAGACTACCTTCCCATACCAAAGACACTAGAACATAGTGTGGAATTCCGGTTCTATGTAGACACAAGCTCAACCTTTCCATGTTCAAAGAGTTGTGTTTGTATCCACATATTTGTGAAACAAGCAGAGGGAGAATTAACTTGGGCCTCTATATTAGTGTGTTTCCCATCTTCAATTTAACAAACCTTAAATGAAAGTTATTTAGAGACATGTATGTGTGCACATGTACATGTGTATACACACTTCCCACTAAGCAGTACCCCACCTCCAATAAGATTCTTTTATTTTTTTCAGTTTGTGATTTCCTTATTTCTTCTATTTCTTTACATTTTCAGGACTTGAAGTGTTTTATTCATTTTGTTCACCTGTTTGACTCTATTTTTTATTAATTATTTTATTTATTTACATTTCTAATGTTGTCCCCCTTCCTTAGAGGAAGGACTGAAGGAGCTGAAGGGGATTGCAATCCTATAGGAAGAACAACAAGTATCAACCCGCCAGACCCCTCAGAGCTCCCAGGAACTAAGCCACCAACCAAAAAGTACATGGGCTGATTCTTTGCCCCTCCTGATACATATGTAACGAAGGACTGCCTTGTCTGGCCTCACTGTCAGGGAAGGGATGTGCCTGGTCCCGTGGAGGCTTGATGGCCCAGAGAAGGAGGATGCTAGAGGAGTGAGGTGGGAGTAGGTGGGTAGGTGGAGGAGCATCCAAAAAGATTCTTTAATTGCATCTATGCTGGATACATATGGCTGTTTTCCTTGCCATTGTTTCCCAGAGAGCACTGCATTTACAAGTTTTTACAAGGCATTTGTTTTGGACTTTGGTTTTTCTTGTTTTTTTCTTCTTTAGACTCTCCATGCAGTCCACAGTGCAGGAGCCTGCTGTGTAGACAAGGCTAGTCTTGAATTCGCAGACATCCTCCTGCCTCTGCCCTCCAAGTGCTAGGATCCAAGACATACACCACTGTGCCTACCCTGAATTTTATATTTTTAAATAGTCTATAAATTGTTTCAAGTAAACACCAGACTTCACACGGTTATATGCAAATCCAGCATCTTACAGAGGGACAGGATTTACATTTGTTCATTTGTTGTTTGAGGCAGAGCCTCAAAGTCTTGATCCTCCTGCCTCCACCTTCCTGGTGCTGCCACTACCCAACTTAAGTACTTTTCGATATACTCATTTACCCAGCTTAAGTACTTTATAAATATACTCACATTGTGGGCTTTCCAAAGCTTTGCAGTGCATCTGTCTATTTCTTTATTGTTTGTGTGCATGGGAGCGGGGACTGCAAGCTATGGCACAGAAGTGGAGTCAAAGGACACCTTGTATGTGTTGATTCTCTCTTTCCATTATGTGGGTCCCAGATATTGAACTCAGGCCATCAACTTCAGTGGCAGATGCCTTCATCAGCTAAGCCAACTCACCAGGCCTGTTTCATAGCCTTTTGGATATACGTATCTAAACCAGGGGCTTAGGAAGCATAAATAGTTGATTTCCAACCACACAAGAAAGGGCCCTATCATAGATCATGGACTGACCAGATTACAAGGTCTGTCTGTACTGTTTTTTTCACG
Organism: Mastomys natalensis; assembly: GCA_021653895.1. Lineage (NCBI taxonomy): Eukaryota > Metazoa > Chordata > Mammalia > Rodentia > Muridae > Mastomys > Mastomys natalensis. The sequence goes on from JAJTUV010004696.1 coordinate 6,059, forward strand.
CATCAAATTCCATTGCATTCAAATATCTATTTCAGGCCGGTCAGTGGTGGCGCACGCCTTTAATCCCAGCACTTGGGAAGCAGAGGCAGGCGGATTTCTGAGTACGAGGCCAGCCTGGTCCACAGAGTGAATTCCAGGACAGCCAGGGCTACACAGAGAAATCCCATCTCGAAAAACCAAAAACAAAAAACAAAAACAAATATCTATTTCAGATAGCCTATGTTCAAAACAGCTGTATTAATGAGACAGTTTATCATCAATAAAGCATCATCTATTGTTGATTTGTTAAAGAGGATTATTTCTTTTCAATATAATTAAAAACCTGATAACTGGCTTATTGACTGGCTTTTATTGCTGTTTCTCTGTGCTGAAACTGTCCATACAAACTAGAAATAAAGTCTGAAAAGCCAAAAACAAAAAGAAAAAGAAAAAAAAAAAACAAACCACAATGTTCTGATAGGTGGAAACTGTGTGTGTTTGTGGGGGCAGGGGAGGGGGGCAATAGTCAAACATGTGTGACAGAGAGATGGGAGAAGGGGGGAGAGACAGATTTTCTAAAAAACAACAGTCTGATTCCATTATGGGGGTAGGGACCTGACCAGATTCAGATCACTGCTTTTGTTTGCAGGCCAACTCAGTGAGCCATGGCCAGGCCTCTGCAGGCTCACCACCTATACAGCACTGCCATCTGCTGACACAGCTTCTGCACCCTGATGTGCTCAAGTAATAAACTGGTGGCACTGTGAGACCATTTCCTTGTCACTGTTTCTCTGTGCCACACCTATTCATACGTATTAGAAATAGTCTGAGAAGAAACATAAAGTTCAGATAGGAAGACAGCATATAATGTGCCTACATAGATATTTATCCAAGTGGGGGTGGGGTAGGGGTGGGGGCAGTAGGCGGGGAAGCAGGGGAAGGAAACATTTTCTAAAAACAACAGTCGGATCCCATTATAGAAGTGGAGACCTGACCAGCTTCAGATCACTGTTTTGTTTGCAGGCCAACTCAGTGAGCCATGGCCAGGCCTCTGTAGGCTCACAGCCTATACAGCACTGCCATCTGCTGACACAGCTTCTGCACCCTGATGTGCTCAGACAATGAGCTGTCTGGTGGTAAGGTGAGACCATTTCCTTTTGGTTGCTTTCATTTTTGATATCTAAACAATGTTTCTACAACTCAGAGACACAAACAAATTATATAACTAACTTCAATTTTACAAATGAGCATTGTCCCACCTTTTATACTGTTACCAAATGGCTTATCATGGTTCGTCTGTCCTGCAAAAATAAGGAGTAAAGCTCTCCTTGCTCACGTCAGGCTGTCATATCCAGGCCTTGGTCACTAGTCCCAGGCCTTGGTCACTAGTCCCAGGCCTTGGAGTTCCAAAAGCCTGGGCTTGGAGGGAGTCCCAGAAGCTTACAACTCCAAGTCCTGAGAGCTAGAGGCCTAGTGTTCCAGGTTTTGAAATCCAACAGCATGACTAGGGAGAGATGACTCAGTAGCTAAGGTGTGCCCTGCTTTTGCAGAGGATGTAAGCTCAGTTCCTAGTACCCACATCAGGCAGCTCATAGGAAGTTACATACAACAGCCTGTAACTTCATCTCCAAGGGATCTGAACCTCTCTTCTGGCCTCCTCAAGCACTGTGCTCACATGCATACACACACACACACATATATATATGTGACATATATATACATATGTGTGTGTGTATGTGTGTATATGTATGTATGTATGTATGTATGTTTGTATACACACACTCTGCTTGGCTCACTCTACAGATACCAGCTAGATGTTGCCCTCTGGTGTTGAAGCACTCGTTGCAATAAAAGGCCTGGTCTTGCCTCTTTTTGGTTTTTATCATTAGTAGAGTGAGTTGAGCTGGTAACATGAGGAAAAGAAGGAAGCAGGGGCGGTGACGGAAGTGTCCCTGGTGACATCAGCAGTGACATCAAAAAGGCTGTGACAGAGATGATTTTTTTTTTACCTAATTAAAAATAAAATACATCCTTTTAAAAAGTCAAAGAGATGGTTTAAAGTACTCAGGTTAAAGGACGATTGCTCTGTGCTTTAAGCATCAGCGGCCCTAGCACTTGACAACTCTCTTAATCCTCAGCAATGAGTGCTTGCAGCACACAGTCCTAAGATTCCTCTTGGAACCCACGTTCCTGCAGTGACAAGTGTTGCAGCTCTTCTATCTAGGGTATCTGAGACCTTGGCCCTTCGACAGATCCTTGGAAATCCCCCAGCACCAGGGCCAGAAGTTTCTTGTCTTCAGCTCTTGGCAGGCCTCCTTGTCTCTATTGCCTCTGCTCCTCGTCATGTCTGTCACAGCCTGTTGATGTCACTGTCAGTGTCACCAGGAACACTTCCTTCACTACTAACACTGCTTTCACTGCCCCTGCTTCCTTCCTTTCTTCATGTTACCAACTCAACTCACTCTACTAGTGATTAAAAAAAAAGGCAAGACTGGGCCTTTTATTGCAACTTTTATTGCAACTTTTATTTCAACACCAGAGGGCAACATCTAGCTGGTATCTCAAGGCTAACTTGCAGTGTGAACCAAGCAGAGTGCTTATATAGCCAGAGTTGGGGTGTGTCCAGGGTATGTGCACATGGCAGTATGTCACACCAATGAAGAACAGTAGTCTCACCAAGGATGAAGGGCTGCACCTGCCCCAATCACATCAGTCCCTCAGGCAAATGAAGTCACACACCCCCAGACTGCCTTCTTGACTGACATTCCTTCACTCAAGGCCATACGCAGCTCCATAGGATGAAGCAGTTCTTAATTTATTATCCAAATCAGAAAATTAACACTAAGAGGCATGTTTACAATAAAGTTGTCATTCACGGTGATTTAACAATGCATTAAGAATACATAACTCCCGCCTCGGTGATTCCATAAGTAATGGGTCTCCTAATATGACTGTTTTACTCATCTCCACCATCCACTGCCCTCAGCAACCCCCACACATATCACATTTGACATGTGTGCATGAAATACACATATATCCTGTATTTTAATCATATTAAACATCCATTACCTCCTCTTAGCTCCCTCACACTCCTTCCCAACTGCACCACCTGTTAGCTGTGTGTCTGTTTCTAAGGTTTATCTGTATTTATGTGTATGAGTGTCTGTCTGTGTATGGACCATGAGAATGTGTCCAATCTCCTGGACCTGGACTTACAAACAGTTGTGAGTTACCTGTTGTGGGTGCCGGAACTCAAACTCAAGTTCTCTGCAAGAGCAGCAAGTGTTCTTGACCACTAAGATATCTTCCCACAACCCACACACACACATTTTGATAATCCATTGAGTTTAGCTGAAGTAACTTACATAAACTTGGGTTAGGGGTTACTTAACAAAGCATGAGCAGTTTAGTAATGGCTACATCACTAAAGAAACTTTTATCTCCTCCCTAGCAACTATTAAGAGCCAAAAGCTCTTTAGGAAAGGGTGGGGCCTTATAAGCCCCAACTAACCTAGCTAGAGATCCTTAACTAACTGTAAATCCTAAAGGAAGAGAAGAGCTCCTAAGCCTCTCCTCTGCCCATGATGGAATATTGACAGGCCAGATCTTCTGGTTGTGGACAAGTAATCAGGCTGCTTTGAGTTCGTAAGTGCAACAGCCATATCTGGTTCCCAAGGATGGTCCACGAAACCCCTTTCCTTCCTCCAACTCTACGTTCCTTCTACCCCTTCTTCCACAATGAACCTTATATGGCGATGGCATAAATGAACCACTGATAACTGAGTACTCAATCATCCCCTATTTTCAGCGCTTTGACAAGTTATGAGTCTCTGCAGTAAAAAAAAAAAAACAAAAACAAAAACACACAAAAAGGGAAGGTCTGAGCAACACCAATCTATAGGTTTCAACCTAATTATTTATACAAAGTCATTCAAAGAACACATCATGAGCTCTGCACTGAACCTCACAAAACCCGGCAGAAGTGGGGCACCCAGCACCTCTGACCCAGGCAGTATCTCTGGTAAGGAGACAGCAACACCCACCGCAAACAGGGAGTAACTGGGACCCACCGGGACCTACTGAGACCCAGGATTTACTCCTGGCCCGGAGCGCCGGCTCCTTCCGGTCTGGGTCGGAGCTCCCAGCAGATCCCAGGTGGGAGCTCTACACCAAATCCCACAGAACCCAGGGAAAGCAGGGCTCCTAGGGGCTCTAACCCAAGCAGCTTCCTATGCAAGGAGGCAGCAACACTTGCCCCAAACCGTGAGTAACTGGGACCCACCGGGACCCAGGTACTCACTCCTGGCCCCAGCACTGGTTCCTTCCGGTTTGGGCCTGGGCGCTCAGCAGATCTCGGGCGGCAACTCTGCACCCAATCTCACAGAACCCAGAGGAAGCGTGGCTCCCAGGAGCTCTAACTCGAGCAGCTTCTTAAGCAAGGAGGCAGCAACACCTGCCCCAAACAGGGAGTAACCAGGTCCCACAGGGATCCAGGAACTCACTCCTGGCCCAGAGCACTGATTCCTTCCGGTCCGGACCAAAGCACTGAGCAGATCCTGGGCCCTAGCTCGAACCTCAGCAGCGACACCCAACCTAAACAGTTCTGACACAACCAAGAGAACAGGAAAGACAGGTTCCAGCCAGAGACAGCACAGGTAGCACCAAGGAGAACCAGATGGCAAAAGGCAAGACCAAGAATACAAGGGCCAGCAACCCAGAACACATGTCATCATCAGAACCTATTCTCCCACATTAAGTCCTGAACTCCCCATATCACCAGGAAAGCAAGAGTCAGACCTAAAATCACTTTTAATGATGATGATGGAGGACTTTAAGAAGGACATAAATAACATTCTCAAAGAATCCGAGGAGAACACAGGTAAACAGGTAAAAGCCCTTAAAGAATCACAAGAGAACACAACCAAACAGGTGAAGGATTTATACAAAACCATCCAGGACATAAAAATGGAAATAGAAACAATAAAGAAATCACAAAGGGAGACTACTCTGGAGATAGAAAACCTAAGAAAGAAATCAGGAGTCACAGAGGCAAGCATTACCAACAGAATACAAGAGATAGAAGAGAGAATCTCAGGTGCAGAAGATACCATAGAAAATATTGACACAACTGTCAAGGAAAACGAAAAATGCAAAAAACTCTTAACACAAAACATCCAGGAAATCCAGGACACAATGAGAAGACCAAACCTAAGGATAATAGGTATAGAAGAGAGTGAAGATTCACAACTTAAAGGGCCAGTAAATATCTTCAACAAAATCATAGAAGAAAACTTCCCTAACCTAAGGAACGAGATGCCCATAATCATTCAAGAAGCCTACAGAACACCAAATAGACTAGACCAGAAAAGAAATGCCTCCCGTCACATAATAATCAAAACACAAAATGCACAAAACAAAGAAAGAATTTTAAAAGCAGTAAGAGAAAAAGGCCAAGTAACATATAAAGGCAGACCTATCAGAATTACACCAGACTTCTCACCAGAGACTATGAAAGCCAGAAGATCCTGGTCAGATGTCATGCAGACCCTAAGAGAACACAAATGCCAGCCTAGGCTACTATACCCAGCAAAGCTCTCTATTACCATAGATGGAGAAACCAAGATATTCCATGACAAAGCCAAATTTACACAATATCTTTCCACAAACCCAGCACTACAAAGAATAATAGCAGGAAAGACCCATTACAAGGAGAGCAATCATACCCTAGAAAGAGCAAGAAAGTAATCCACTTCCAACAAACCCAAAAGAAGATAGCCACACAAACAATGCCTCCCCTTTTAGCAAAAATAACAGGAAGCAACAGTCTCCTCTCCTTAATATCTCTTAATGTCAATGGACTCAATTCCCCAATAAAAAGACATAGACTAACAGACTGGATACGCAAACAGGATCCGACTTTTTGCTGCATACAGGAAACCCACCTCAGTGACAAGGACAGAAACTACCTTAGAGTAAAAGGCTGGAAAACAATTTTTCAAGCAAATGGTCCTAGGAAACAAGCTGGAGTAGCCATTCTAATATCGAATAAAATTGACTTTCAACTTAAAGATATAAAAAAGGATAAGGAAGGTCATTTCATATTTGTCATTATACCTACAGATAGGAAGTACATTTCAAGTATCCAGCATTCATAATCCATCAGATGCTAGTGTTGTGTTTCAGGATAAATACTGACTATAAGTCCTTTGTGCTTAACAAGTCTGGCCCATTTGTCCTGTAAATAAAGTTGAATGATTCAAAAAAAAGAACACATCATATCCATTTAGTGAAACAACAGCAGTAAGTTTCTGACTGAGGCCCATAACCACACCACCATGAGCCTTTAACCAGGTTTACACTAGCAGAAGTGAGTACTGTGTAGTGGACCTCAAACCCGATCAGAAAGTGGTTGGTTACCCCCATACTAGCCATACCACAATTGCTCCAGCGGGCATATCTTACCTACCACTGGGTAGATTGTATAGGGCACAGGGTCTATAGCTGAATACAACTGCTGATGAGTTCCCTTACCCATGGACTGCATACCATCTTCTGGCACTGTGAAATCTACCCAGCTGAAAGGAAGCCTCCAAACAGTTCCAGCTCGATGTTTCCATGTCCTATGACCAAAGAGCATAGTGTATTCAACAATGGGTTCTCAACATCTAGAAATTAACTATGGTAATCGCCTATATTGTTTGGGGGACCTTCTGGACCTCAATGACCAACATACAGCCTGGTATCTCACCCCTGGCACTGGGATTTTCATTTAATAACCTATGGCTTCTGGAAGCAGCTTTGTCCTCCCATGCAGGGTACATTACACCAACTCCTTTTTATTAATTGTATGTTAATTAGCTTGTAAAGTAGTAGGTTTCCTTATAGCTTTTGTTCATATGCCTTCAGCTCTGATTGGCCATCTCTCCCACACTCTCCTCTTTCCCATTTTTCTGCACTATCTTCCCACATCCCACAAAATATGTCCTAAACAGTTTTTCCTTTCTCCCAACCATTGCCTCTTCCAAGATTCCTGGATTCGGTTACCTTACATTCCAACAAGGTAAAATTTTCAGAAGCTTTATAGTAACAGAAAAAAAGGAGGCCACAACGGTACTTTTCAAATTTATTGATGGGCACAAGAGTGCAGGTTAGACCAAAATGGGAAACCTCTGCTACAGGCCTCAGATGCTATCTGGCACCCACAGTGTTTGACATGAGGATGTTGTTCATCCAACAGCTCAAGTTGGTGGATGAGCTGGGATCTGTTCATATATTCCAAAGGATTTATCTAATAATCAAAATGTTAGGTCACAGAGGGCTTAATTAATTGCCTCAAGTATCAGTAAATGGCCACTTGAGGGAGTTAAAGACAGCTTGGCTCTCAGCCTGCATTGTTTCCACCTTTATTATTCTTGCTTGTACTTACACGTCAAAGTTATTTTTCCTATGCAGTTTCAACATTTCAGGTTTAAATCAGGTTTGACCCAGCTTTGAATTCATTTTTGTTCAGGATGACAGATAATGGATCCAGTGTAGTCCTTGTGAATGTCTAATTTGCAACTTGCTTTTTTCTAATGCATGTTTATGTTTTTGACACATTTGTCAGAAATGATTTGTCCACAGAAGTGCAGGTTATAGGTCCTCTTGCAGTTCATTGGTCTACATGTCTGTTTTGTGGCTGCACCATGCTGTCTTTGTCATTACATCTCTGTGGGATAGTGTGAGGTCCGGTGATGTGATGGCTCTGCAGGGTTTGTCCTGCTTAGTCTATTTATGGTCTTTTGTGTTTTTATATAGGCTTAGTATTATTTTTTTTTAGTTTGTAAAGAATGTCACTAGAATTGTGATGAAAAGTATTAAATCTGTAGATTGTGTTTATTAGTTCAACATTTTACACATTATTTCTGCCAATCCAGGACATAGATCCATTCTTTCCAGTGCCTTTGTGATGGTGGTATTCTTTTTCCTTCTCTATAAAGTATTTTAAAATCTATCTCCCGTAGTATTGTCTTGGCAGTCGTGAACTCACTTATAGTTTGCTTGTCACACAGGTAACTTGGTTATCAGTTTAAGAAGAATGACAACGGTGGATATGTCAGTCTTGGTTAGATGTTATTTACTTTCGGGATTGAAGCATATCATTTTATGCTTTCCTGGCTTTTAGGACTGCAGACGAGAAGCTTTATGTATTCTGGAATCTGTGTCCTGTGGTTGGTGTTCCCCCCTACAGTTCCTAAAATTTGTTCTTTGTGTAACATTTTTTATTTTCTGATTATAAGATGGAGTGAAGAGGATTTTCTCTTGTGCAATCTGTTTAAAGTTCTGAATTCCCTTTGTATTTCAATGTCTGTTTCTTTTTCTTTTTCTAGACTTGGGAAATAGGAAGGATAGAGGGAAAAAAGACTTACCAATAATGAAAACTTTTACATCCAAAAATTAGAAGAGGAAAAGATAAAACTTAAGAAAAATATAAAACAATTGGAAGTATCAAATATTTGTGTGTGTGTATGTGTGTGTGTGTGTGTGTGTGTGTGTGTGTGTGTGTAAGAAACACAGGGGCAAACAGGGGAAAAAAGAAACTAAGGGAAAAAACTGCCCTATTGGGAGGCAGAGGCAGGCGGATTTCTGATTTCGAGGCCAGCCTGGTCTACAGAGTGCGTTCCAGGACAGCCAGGGCTACACAGAGAAACTCTGTCTCGAAAAACCAAAAAACCCAAACCAAACCAAAAACAAACAAAAAAAAACTGCCCTAAACTGTAAAAATTGCATGAACAAAATTAAATGATTGTACGAAGAGAAATAACAAATAAAAATATATATTAAAAAAAAAAAACCCAAATACATACAGTAAAATTCCTGCTAATCGAGTATTGTGGGGGAAGAAAGAACCTCACAGAAGAAGCAATAGAGAGGAAGACGTGAGGCTGTGTTGAAGCAGCTTCTTCAGAAAAGCATACTCACTGGGGAAGAGGGTCCGGTGAACTTGTGGGCTCATGCTTCCGTTTTTGTTTTTGCTGAGTCTGTGTTGTTTCTCTAGTTCTTATCAGAGGGCTTTCCTTGTTGCTAACTCGGGACCTCTGCTGGCCACACTGAGCTTTGCTGTCTTTCACCCTCCCGAGAGGGTGCCGGTGTGTGTGTTTTTATCCACCGCTGATTCCCATGCCAAAGGTTTCTGCATCTGTATTTTAGGATATGAGAGCTCTGTGCCTGTCTTGATGGTGGCACTGCTCTGCTTTGGTAAGCTTTTCTTTCAGGAGTAGCTTTTGGCTCCCTTTTCCCCTCTAAGGAGTGTTAGCTGGAGGCAGCATTTAGTTGATTTCTTTGGCACATTTCTCTTCTGCCTCCTTCTTTTCAAGTATTCTTTCACTTTTAAAATGAACTTCTGAAATTCTTCCTCTATTTCTCATTGTGGGAAAAAGTCCATTTTGTCCCCTGATTTATTTTTCTCAGTTCACATAGAGGCAGTCCTCTATTTTATCCATGTGAATTAAAGTCCTCATCTCTCCTGCAGCTCCCTCCACTAGAACCTGCACCTTACATTGATCACTCTACAAAGGCTGAATCATCGATTAGCCCTGACACCATTATTGATGCTGTATTGTACTTGCAGACAGGAGCCTGGGATGGCTGTCCTCTGAGAGGCTCTACCAGCAGCTGACTGAGACAGAAGCAGACACTTACCGCCAACCATTGGACTGAGGTTGGGACCCCTATGGAAGAGTCAGGGGAAGGATTGAAGGAAAGGAAGGGATCGCAACTCCATAGGAAGATGAACAGTGTCAAATAACCCAGATCCCTGGGAGCACCCAGAGAGAAAGCCAGCGACCAAAGAGCATATATGGGGCTGGTCCTAGGCCCCTGGCACGTACGCAGCAGAGGACTGTCTTGTCTTCTCAGTGGGAGAGGATGTGCCTAATCCTGCAGATACTTGATGCCCGAGGGAAGCGGGATGCCTGGGGCAGGGGCACCTTCTCAGAGGTGAAGGGGAGGGAGATTAGGGGAAGAATTCTGCAAGGGGAGGCTGGGAGGAGGGCAACATTTGGGATGTAGAACCTCCATAACACTAGAAATATTCTCAAGAATTGACAAGTGAGATTACATAAAACTAAATGGCTTCTGCACAGTAAAAGAAACCATCAACTAATGATAGTCCACCTACAGAATGAAAAAAATTGCCAACTATACTTTAACAAGGGATTGACTCCTAGAATACATAAAGAACTTCAAAAATTAAACACCAAAAGTATAAAACTTCCAATCAATAAGTGAGATAATGGACTGAATAAAGAAATATAGATGGCCAAAAATATTTTATCATCAGGAAATTGCAGATAAAAACTAAAATAATAGTCTGGTGTAATTCTGATAGGTCTGCCTTTATATGTTACTTGGCCTTTTTCTCTTACTGCTTTTAAAAATAGAGGAAAGAATTACATCCCCTGAGGAGATAGGCACTCTACAGGAAGACCAACAGAATCCACTAACATGAATCCTTGAACCTCTCAGAGACTGAACCACTATCCAAAGAACCTACACAGGCTGGACATAGGCCTCCATGCACATATGTAGCAGATATATAGCTTGGTCTTCATGTGGGTCTGTCATCCCAATTATTGAGAAGGGCTAATAATATAGCAAAATTTTAGATAATTCGATTAAGACTCATATTATTATTTTTAAATAGAACATTAATTGATGAACCTCATGTATATTATAGGAATTCATATAAAAATCAGTATCCATGAACAGAATATGTATCAAAATTAATTTAAAAAAATTAGAAATGTCATTGTTCTTATTGTAATTATAAAATTGAGTCTTTTGATTAATATAACTCCTTACAAAACAAAAGATGCAGTTGATGTTACAAATAAATTTTATAAAATATGAAAGTAATGGCTGTCAATTGTCAATAGCATTTTCCACAGAAAGCCAGTTAGG
>JAJTUV010004697.1:0-15835 GCA_021653895.1 Mastomys natalensis
GCTCCTTAACAATAAATTACAGATAGGTCTGTGTGGACAGAAAGTGACAACACCTTTAATGGTACATAGGGAGGCCAGGGTATTCCTCAGGCCTGGTGAGCTCCTTGGAGATCTTTTCTCATTTATTTTTCTTTTTAAAATAACAATTTTTTTTAAATTTTTGATTCTCTGTGTTTGTTGGAGGCAGTGGCATATGCACATGACTGTGGTACCCTACTGTGGCCAGAAGAAGGTATCAGATCATTAGGGGCTGCAATTGCAGGCAGTTTTTTGCCATCTGATGTAGATGCTGGAAGTAAACTCCCGTTCTCCAGAAAAGCAAGCAAGATCTCTTAACCACTGAGCCTTCTCTCTAGTCTCTCTTTTCTTTTCACCCTTCCTTTCATTTTTAAAAAATGAGGTAGCTACTCCCTTGTAGCCAGAAAAGACTGGGAGACAAGAAGTCTTGTTGGGAAGACTAGTGATCATTTGTAAATACAGACTACTAATGAAAAAATACTGTGGGGCATGGAGAACTCCTGAAGATTCCTTTCCTTTGAAAGAGATTTTGATAGTATCCTATCCCTTTGCATAAGTACAACATGGCTTTTAAGTACAAGTCTTATTACAGACCATGAAAGGAGAAGAATGGCATATTGAATAAATATGCCTCAATATCCAGTAGTACAGACCTCATTCCGGACTCTACTAGAGATATCACTGCACCAGCATTGCTCTAGATTTGGAGTTCTTTGAAGCAGAGCATGATTCAAGGACTCAAGTATCAGTGATTTGCTGAGGAAAGGCTCCAAGGGAGAAGGAGAGATACTGAGAAGGAAATTCAGACTCACTAATACCCATCCTGAATTCTTGGGGGAGCATAGGAACATGGGATAACTACCGACATATGACACAGAAAATCCACTCCAAAATTTATAACCCAGAGAACTGAAAGAGCACGCTACAGAGAACCTTAGGGGCCATTGTTCTCAACAATATTCAATAATCAAAAACAAGATAGATAAATGCATGGACAAAATTAAGAATTTTAACAATTTCAATCTTTAAAAAAAACCCAAATATACATACAAGAACTTGGAAATACAATATCTGAAACTAGTAACTTAGGGAGTGGATTCCATAGAAAACAGCTAGAAGAGATTAGTAAAGGAGACTGTATTACCAAAGTAGAATAAGCCTTCAAACACAAACAGATTGTGAGATCAGAAAAAAAGTGTAATAGCTATGAGAAAGTGTTTCTTTTACTCCACGTGTTTTGAAGATCTTGCCATGCTGTGAGCACAGTGGCACAGCACTTTGTCCCAGAGGTGAAAGTCTGTGGAAACCTCTGTCCCAGGATTTGTTCCTCAGTCTTCACTGACCACTCTCCCAAGCTTATTCCTCCTCTAATTAATGTTTCCATTCTGACATCTGCTGGCCAAACATGGCATAACACCTCCCTTTGTTTTTCCTGGTTGCCTGAGGCATAGAGTGGACATGTACTTAAGGCTAGAGGAGTCTGGACAAAGGCAAGCAGACATTACCCATCACTTCTGGTCGTACAATATTTACTGGTGTACTGGGATTTTAAAATGAGGATCACCTTTGCGTTCCTCAATTCGAAAATCCCCAATTTTGCATACACTTTAGTGAACATCAGTCATGTAGCCAAACACTATTCTAGGCTGATTACCTTATCTCTAGGCCTGGACATTATTTTTAAAAAGAGGAATAAAATCTCTCTTGCTCTCTAGCACCTCAATGGATGTAGATGAATGCAAATTTTGTTACAAAAGGCATGCACAAAAATAAACATACTGAAAAGAACAGTTCCATGTGAGCTGTTGTTGGAATGAAAATTGATAAGTTCTACAAAAATAAGTTTTGGCCACTGACAGAACAGTGGCACTCAAACCATCCCAGCAATCCACAAGAGGAAAGGGTTTGGTGATAGAAAAAATGGAGACCCTGATTCCTCACACAGCAAGGCACCGGGAGAACCTCAGCAGGAAAGATGCAGACAGAACCAGATGTTTCTGAGAATGGCAAACACACAACAGATTTCTAGTAGTCATGGATTTGGAAAGTTATTGTCCTCATTCAGTAAATGAGTTTGTTTTTCTCCAGGAGCCTTCAACTACCTCGGCAGAAGTGCTTTGTCACCTTTTGTCCCCACTGCCTAAATTGTCCAATGTTCCAATGTACTTGAAAAATTATGTGTTCCTCTGTTGTATCACACAGTGACCCACACATGTCAGGAGGGTCTGTTGGCTCTGCAGTTCTTCTGTGTCCTTGCTGATTTTATGTCCAGTTATTTGAGATACCTAAAGAGCTGTGGAATCATCAATAACACAAGTTTGCTTAGTTCATATTTAGGCTCTAGTTCCTTTATACCCTGTGTTTGGAAGCACTATCATTTGGTGAGCTTCTGAGGGTTATGTCCCTCGATGTCTCTTATCCTAGTAAGATTTTTGCTCTAACATCCACTTTATCTGAGCTATTCAGGCCTTTATTAAATCATGCCAGACCCGGAGTACCGGTTCCTTACGGTCTGGGCCTGAGCATGCAGCAGATTCCGGGCGGCAGCTCTACACCCAATCTCACAGATCCCAGAGGAAGTGTGGCTTCCAGGAGCTCTAACCTAAGCAGTTCCTTAAGCAAGGAGACAGCAACACTTGCCCCAAACAGGGAGTAACTGGGACCAACTGGGACCCAGGTACTCACTCCTGTCCTGGAGCTCTGGTTCCTTCTGGTCTGGACCCAAGCACTTAGCAGATCCAGGGCAGCAACTCTGCAACCAAGTTCACATAACCCAGAGGAAGCAGGGCTACCAGGAGCACTAACCCGAGCAATATCTTAGGCAAGGAGGCAGCAACACTTGCCCCAAACAGGGAGTAACCAGGACCCACAGGGATTCAGGAACTGACTCCTGGCCCAGAGCACTGGTTCCTGGCCCAAGCACTGAGCAGATCTTGGGCCCCAGCTCTAACCTCAGCAGAAACACCCTACCCAAACAGTTCTGACACAACCAAGAGAATAGGAAAGACAGGTTCTACTCAGAGACAGCATAGGTAGCACCAAGGAGAGCCAGATGGCAAAAGGCAAGCGTAAGAACATAAGGGCCAGCAACCCAGGGCACTTGATAGCATCAGAACCTAGTTCCCCCACATTAGAAAGTCCTGAACTCCCCATATCACCAGGAAAGCAAGACTCAGTTCTAAAATCACTTCTAATGACAATGATAGAGGACTTTAAGATGGACATAAATAACACTCTCAAAGAATTCAAGGAGAGCACAGGTAAACAGGTGAAGGAGTGGAACAAAAGCATCCAGGACATAAAAATGGAAATAGAAACAATAAAGAAATCACAAAGGGAGACTACTTTGGAGATAGAAAACCTAAGAAAGAAATCAGGAGTCACAGACGCAAGCATCACCAACAGAATACAAGAGATAGAAGAGAGAATCTCAGGTGCAGAAGATACCAGAGAAAAAATTGACTCAACTGTCAATGAAAATGCAAAATGCAAAAAGCTCTTAACACAAAACATCCAGGAAATCCAGGACACAATCAGAAGACCAAACCTAAGGATAATAGGTATAGAAGAGAGTGAAGATTCACAATTTAAAGGGCCAATAAATATCTTCAACAAAATCATAGAAGAAAATTGCCCTAACCTAAGGAATGAGATATCCATAATCATACAAGAAGCCTACAGAACACCAAATAGACTAGACCAGAAAAGAAATACCTCCCGTCACATAATAATCAAAACACAAAATGCACAAAACAAAGAAAGAATTTTAAAAGCAGTAAGGGAAAAATGCCAAGTAACATATAAAGGCAGACCTATCAGAATTACACCAGACTTCTCACCAGAGACTATAAAAGCCAGAAGATCCTGGACAGATGTGATACAGACACTAAGAGAACACAAATGCCAGCCCAGGCTACTATACCCAGCAAAACTCTCAATTACCATAGATGGAGAAACCAAGATATTCCACTGCAAAACCAAATTTACACAATATATTTCCACAAACCCAGCACTACAAAGGATAATAGCAGGGAAGCCCCAATACAAGGAGAGCAATCATACCCTAGAAAGAGCAAGAAAGTAATCCTCCTCCAACAAACCCAAAAGAAGATAGCCACACAAACAATGCCTCTACTTTGCAAAACTAACAGGAAGCAATAATCTCCTCTCCTTAATATCTCTTAACGTCAACGGACTCAATTCCCCAATAAAAAGACATGGGCTAACACACTGGATACACAAACAGGATCCAGCATTTTGCTGCATACAAGAAACCCACCTAAGTGACAAGGACAGACACTCCCCTAGAGTAAAAGGCTGGAAAACAACTTTTCAAGCAAATGGTCCTAAGAAACAAGCTGGAGTAGCCATTCTAATATTGAATAAAATAGACTTTCAAATTAAAGATATCAAAAAGGATAAGGAAGGACATTTCATATTTATCAAAGGAAAAGTCAACCAACAGGAACTCTCAATTCTGAACATCTATGCACCAAATGCAAGAGCACCCACTTTCATAAAAGAAACCTTACTAAAGCTCAAAGCACACATTGCACCCCACACAATAATAGTAGGAGACTTCAACACACCACTCTCAGCACTGGACAGATCATGGAAACAGAAACTAAACAGAGGTACAGTGAAACTGACAGAAGTTATGAACCAAATGGACTTAAAAGATATCTATAGAACATTTCACCCAAAAACAAAAGAATATACCTTTTTCTCAGCACCTCAAGGTACCTTCTCCAAAATAGACCATATAATTGGTCACAAAGCAGGCCTCAACAGATACAAAAAAATTGAAATAATCCCATGCATCCTATTAGATCACCATGGTCTAAAGCTGGTCTTTAATAATGGCAAAGACAATGGAAAGCCCACATTCACATGGAAACTGAACAATACTCTACTCATTGAGAATGGGGTCAGAGAAGAAATAAAGAAAGAAATTAGACTTTGTAGAATTTAATGAAAATGAAGACACATCATGCCAAAACCTATGGGACGCAATGAAAGCAGTGCTAAGGGAAAACTCATAGCTCTAAGTACATACAAACAGAAACTAGAGAGAGAACACACTAGAAGCTTGACAACACACCTGAAAGCTCTAGAACAAAAAGAAGCAAATACACCCAAAAGAAGTAGACGGCAGGAAATAATCAAACTCAGGGCTGAAATCAACCAAATAGAAACAAAGAGAACTATACAAAGAATCAATAAAACCAGGAGTTGGTTCTTTGAGAAAAATCAACAAAATAGATAAACTCTTAGCCAGACTAATCAGAGGACAGAGAGACAGTATCCAAATCAATAAAATCAGAACTGAAAAGGGTGACATAGCAACAGAAACTGAGGAAATTCAACAAATTATCAGATCCTACTACAAAGGCCTACACTCAACAAAATTGGAAAATCTGGATGAAATGGACAATTTTCTAGACAAGTACCAGTTACCAATGTTAAATCAGGAGCAGATAAACCATCTTTTTTTTTTTTTTTTTTTTTTTTTTTTGGTTTTTCGAGTCAGGGTTTCTCTGTGTAGCCCTGGGTGTCCTGCAACTCACTCTGTAGACCAGGCTGGCCTCGAACTCAGAAATCCACCTGCCTCTGCCTCCCAACAGATAAACCATCTTAACAGTCCCATAACTCCAGAAGAAATAGCAGCAGTCATTAAAAGTCTCCCCACCAAAAAAAGGCTGGGTCCAGACAGTTTTAGTGCAGTATTCTATCAAATCTTCAAGGAAGACCTAATACCAATTCTCTTCAAATTATTCCACAAAATAGAAATGGAAGGAACACTACCTAATTCATTCTATGAAGCCATAATTACGCGCATACCTAAACCACACAAAGACCCAACAAGAAAAACAACTTCAGACCAATATCCCTTATGAATATCTATGCAAAAATACTGAATAAAATTCTCTCAAACTGAATCCAAGAACACATCAAAACACTTATCCATCATGATCAAGTAGGCTTTATCCCAGGAATGCAGGGTTGGTTCAATATAAGGAAATCCATCAATGTAATCCACTATATAAATAAACTCAAAGAAAAAAACCACATGATCATATCTCTTGATGTTGAGAAAGCATTTGACAAAATTCAACACCCCTTCATGATAAAAGTCTTGGAAAGATCAGGAATTCAAGGTCCATACCTAAACATAGTTAAAGCAATATATGGCAAGCCAGTAGCCAACATCAAACTAAATGGAGAGAAACTTGAAGCAATCCCATTAAAATCAGGGACTAGACAAGGCTGCCCACTCTCCCCCTACCTATTCAATATAGTACTGGAAGTCCTAGCCAGAGCAATTAGACAACAGAAGGGAGATCAAAGGGATACAAACTGGAAAGGAAGAAGTCAAAGTTTCACTATTTGCACATAATATGATAGTATACTTAAGTGACCCCAAAACTTCCACCAGAGAACTCTTAAACCTGATAAACAACTTTAGCAAAGTGGCTGGGTATAAAATTAACTGAAACAAATCAGTAGCCTTCCTCTACACAAAGGATAAACTGGCTGAGAAAGAAATTATGGAAACGACACCATTCACAATAGTAAGAAATAACATAAAATACCACTGTGTGAATCTAACCAAGCAAATAAAAGACCTGTATGACAAGAACTTTAAGCCCCTGAAGAAATAATTCAAAGGAGATCTCAGAAGATGGAAAGATCTCCCATGCTCATGGATTGGAAGGATTAGTATAGTAAAAAATGGCTATCTTGCCGAAAGCAATCTAGAGATTTAATGCAATCCCCATCAAAATTCCCACTCAATTCTTTACAGAGATAGAAAGAGCAATCTTAAAATTCATTTGGAATAACAAAAAAACCCAGGATAGCGGAAACTACTCTCAACAATAAAAGAATTTCTGGGGGAATCACCATCCCTGATCTCAAGCTGTATTACAAAGCAATAGTGATAAAGACGCATGGTATTGGAACAGAGACAGGCAGGAGGATCAATGGAATAGAATAGAAGACACAGAAATGAATCCCCATACATATGGTCACTTGATCTTTGACAAAGGAGCTAAAACCATCCAGTGGAAAAAGGACAGCATTTTCAACAAATGGTGCTGGTCCAACTGGAGGTCAACATGTAGAAGAATGCAAATTGTTCCATACTTATCTCCTTGTACAAAGCTCAAGTCCAAGTGTATCAAGGACCTCCACATAAAACCAGCTACACTGAAACTAATAGAAGAGAAAATAGGGAAAAGCCTTGAACACATGGGCACAGGGAAAAGTTCCTGAAAAGAACACCAATGGCTTCTGCTCTAAGACCACGAATTGACAAATAGAACCTCATAAAACTGCAAAACTTCTGTAAAGCAAAGGACACTGTTACTAGGACAAAGCGGGAACCAACAGATTAGGAAAGGATCTTCACCAACCCTACATCTGATAGAGGGCTAATATCCAAGGTATACAAGGAACTGAAGAAACTAGATTCCAGACAATCAAATAATCCTATTAAAAAATGGGATACAGAGCTGAACAAAGAATTCTCAACTGAGGAAACTCGATGGGGTGAGAAACACCTAAAGAAGTGTTCAGCATTCCTAGTCATCAGGAAATGCAAATCAATACAACACTGAGATTCCACCTCACATCAGTCAGAATGGCTAAGATCCATAACACAGGTGACAGCAGATATTGGTGAGGATGTGGAGAAAGGGGAACACTCCTCCATTGTTGGTGGGATTGCAAGCTGGTACAACCACTATGGAAAGCAGTCTAGAGGTACCTCAGAAAATTGAACATAGTGTTACCTGAGGACCCAGCTATACCACTCCTGGGCATACACTCAGAAGATATCTCAACATACAACAGGGCCACACACTCCACTATGTTCATAGTGGCCTTATTTATAATAGCCAGGAGCTGGAAAGAATCCAAATGTCCTTCAACAGAAGAATGGATACAGAAAATGTGGTACATTTACACAATGGAGTACTACTCAGCTATTAAAAACAATGAGTTCATGAAATTCTTAGGAAATGGATGGAGCTAGAAAATGTCATCCTGAGTGAGGTAACCCAATCACAAAAGAACATGCATGGTATGCACTCACTGATAAGTGGATACTATCCCAAAAGCACACAATACCTAAGATGCAAAGCATAGACCTCATGAAACTCAAGAAGAAGAAGGAAGACCAAAGTGTGGGTGCTTTTGTCCTTTTTAGAATGAGTATCAAAAGATTCAACCAGAGCTCCCAGGCTCTAAACCTCCAGCCTGAGAACAGGTAATGGAGGGTGGCCTTGTCAGGCATCAGTAGAATTGGAGGACCATAGTTCTCAAAAGTTTGGATTCCCTAGTGTTGGGAAATCTGAGAGCAGGGAGATGGGCTTGGGAGGATGTTCAGAGCATATCCTCAAAAGAATAAGAGGAGGGGATATGGGATAAGGGGTTTAGGGGGAGAATGGGAGAGGAGATAACATTGAAAGGTAAATATTCGAAAAAATAAAAGAGGGGAAACTGTTTCCCCCCAGAAGTAGTCTCCTGAAACACTCTCCATCATGCCTTGTTTACTTTTAACTCTCAAAAACTCAAAGCTCATGACAAATCTGCTGCTGACTGCCTCTGGCATCGCTGAGACCAATAAAAACTATGCCATAGCTATGTGGAAGGACCCTCTTACCCTTAAATGGAATGGCCTGGACCCAGTTCTCATATGGGTCCAAGGACTGATATGCCTGTTTGATACCACAGAAGACACAGCTAAATGGCTGCCAAAAAGATTAATGAAATAAATAGATACCCCCACTATAAATAAGGTGAATAACAAGTGACCTCCAAGGAAGAGAAATCTCCCTGAGAATTCTCTTCTTTTTCCTTTCCAGGTAAAAATGAAACACCCATGATGTCTGCTGGTAGAAGCTCTAATCCTGATGCTGGCCTCTGGACTTATACTACTCAGACCTTTGATGGGCCATTGACAAGGACAGCAAACAGCTAGAGATTGACATCACTAATCTGAAGAAATCCCTCATTTCGCTGTCTGAAACGATCTCCAAAAATTGCAAAGGATTCTATTTGACTTGAATTACTCTTTTACAATAACAAAGACTGTGTACATCTCTTGACTGTGAACAGCCCTTAGAGAAGAATGTTGCCCTTACATTGACAAGACAGGGATTGTTAAAGAGAACATGAAAAAAGTCAGAGATGGCCCCGAGAAAAGACAGAGAGAGAAAGAGAAAGATGAGAGTTGGTATAAGGATTGGTTTTCAACTTCTCCATGGTTGTCAACCCCACTTCCTCCCATCCTGGGACCATTAATTGGGTTATTTTTGCTGATTTCTTTTGATCCCTGGCCCTTAAATTGACTAACTTTGTGATACAACAGATAGATAATTTGGTAGCAAAATTTATTCGGGTACATCAGCATAAGTTAGCTATGGAGGACCACGAGACTCAAGATGAGGTTGTTACTCTATCCAGGGTGTCCCCAAAACCCATCTTCACCCAATCTAAAAGAGGGGACTTCCACTCCTAGACCCAGCAGAGAGGGGCCACCCAGAACCCCTCTGACTGGCGATCTGAATTCTTGCTTAGGCTGTGAGGCTAAGCACTGCAAGGGAATATAAATAAAACCTAAAAATTTCTCTCTGGGTTCCCTGAGGGACAAGCCTGACTGCATAGGGGTTGATGTCAAAAGAATCCCCTCTCCAGGAAAAAGACATCAGGATGGGTATGGCCCTCATGCCTCACTAGACAACGACAGGAGGACCAGAGCCATTACAAGATCCCCTTCAATTATTGGAGGTCAGGCCTCTCTCTCCGCCTTCGCAAGATTAGAATCGCCATGGCCCTTCTATACTTAGAGAAGGGAGGAGATGACAGGGGCAGCCCTGCTTATACACTGAAGCCCTACAATCAACAGCCATAAGCCTAAAATCAGCAATAGGCCTGACATACATACATGCTACCACAAAGTCTTGGGTCTCTGTAGAAAAACACTGAAACAGCAGGCTATAAGCTATTGTAAACAGGCAGCTTCTGTGGAAATTTACCAGCCAAAGTAGTCATAGATCTTATAAATAGGCAGCCTCGGTGGACAGTATCAACTTAGATAAGGACAAGTGAATCATAGGCAGAGTCATAGTGATCTGTCCCCTGAACCTTCACCCAGCTGATACCCTGTTCTTAATGGTATCTGTACTCCCCATGAACACCTATGCTCTGATGTCATTCCCTTCTGCACATCCTGCCCTTTTGTGTTTATAACCCCTGTGTATAAGTAAATTATGGTGTGATTTAAATAAATAAATAAGTAAAAAATAAATAACTAAATTGCAAAAATGTTAGTTTAGTGCTTTTACTCAATGAAATGTGTGACAACTTTAATAAGTAATAGAGCAGAAAGGAGAGCATTTGATCATTGAATGAATAAAATAATAAGATATTCAAAAAAATTAAATCCTGCCAGAATGGCTTATCTTTTACTTCTTAACCTACCAAGAACACTATGCTCAAAATTATTTTCTCGTAAACTGCATTATAATTGGGTTTTTGAAGTCCATTCCTATAATCTTTGTCTATTCCTTGTTTAGACTATATTACACATTATGTAATTATTAATAACAGAAGTTATGCCTGACACTTCATTACTTTCACATTCTTTTTTGTCTTTTGGTTTCCGTTTCCTATCTTCCTGTGGGTTGCTTCAATGTTTTACATTTTTTTTTCCACCTTATCTATAGTGGTTTACACTATATTGTTTCTACAGTTTTATTACTTATCATATCTTCTAGTCTGACTACTTTACCATTTTAAAAGGAACATAAAACCTTAGTTCTACCATTTGTAATTGTCTTAAATATTATCTCTACATACATACACTGAAAGTCACAGCATTGTTAAAATTTTTGCTTTCAAATGTTAGTCATGTTAAATGTTAGTCACATTAACAAGCTGGAGAATTGCAGGTTTGATGGTGTGGGCCCAGAACTTAGGAGATAGAGGAAGGCAGATCTCTGTGAGGTTGGCCTGGTCTACATAGTGGTCTACATACATTCAAAGACAGCCAAAGATACATAGTGAGACCACAAGATTAAAGTTGTATACTACCATGCCTAGTTAATATTTGTTTTCCCAGGGATCCTGTTCCAACATGGTCAGGTAATGAGGTGGGACACAGCATCCAACCAAGGCCAAAGACTGATGGCCTCTGGCTTTTAACTCTCTCTTACTGTTCAGGAGGTGAGAAGCTGATGGTTTCTGACAATTTAAGTCTCACTATTCAGGGACTCCTGGAAATTTAATGATCTCTTGCTATTCTGGGAAAAAAGGGTGATGACACTTGACAATTTCAGAGAAATAGGAAGGAAGAAAGAAAGAAAGAAAGAAAGAAAGAAAGAAAGAAAGAAAGAAAGAAAGAAAGAAAGAAAGAAAGAAAGAGAGAGAGAGAAAGAGAATGAGAGAAAGAGAGAGAGACAGACAGAGACAGAGTGAGAGAGACAGAGAGAGAGACAAGGAGAGAGAGAAAGGAAGGAAGGAAGGAAGGAAGGAAGGAAGGAAGGAAGGAAGGAAGACAGACAAGCACACAATAACCCGGCCCAACCACTTGTCTCATAATTTCAGAAGTGCACATGCATGTTTATACACACATATATAGCCACATGCATATGCATGCACTTACATATAGACATTCTACACATACATAACACACACACACACACACACACACTTGGTGGATGGAGCAGGGCTCCAACAACCATACTTTTTCTCTTAGCATTTTTGTACCTTCTTAGACAAAAGTTCTTTATAAAATTACCTCATAGATAAAATGTTGCATAAAAGAGGAGTTACAGAAGGATGCTGGTTGTAAGTTGGAAGCAGTGGTTCATTATATTAGTTCATTATAAGTTCAAAGTAACGGTTTCATGTGCCCTTGCTTTGTCACAATGCACACCATGACCTCATCCTTGGATGTGACCTAGAATGTTTATCCTTGATCACAAATTTTTCCCAAGCCTATTTCTCTTCATAGTGAAATTTATAAAAGCTCATTGTAGTCCTTATTATGTACCCTTTACTTATTATTCTATGAGAGGGGCACATTCTATTCTTGATTCTAACTTTATTATATCTTTCTGGCAAAACAACCAAAACCATCCCTTATACTTTCTCATAAATTATTTGAATAACATCAGAAATTCTATAAAGCCACTAACTCATGTAAACAGCATTAATTCATGAAAGTTCATCTTCATGTTGATCTGCATGAAATTTGCCCAGTACTTGGGCTGATGCCCAGGAATCCTTAGGTTATGTAGTAATGGCAGGAAGGGCGTATCAGCAGTGAAAGCAGTCCTGGGACAAAGTCTCTGGAGCTGTGCCTCACCAGAGTGCACCCATTGCAGCCATGCACAAGGGTGGGCCATCTCCAGGAAACTCACTTGCCTGCCATTGCCTTTCCTAGAAGGCTTCTGTTATTCTTTTACCTCTATTACTGAGTTTTCTTAACCTTAAATTTCCATTGATCTAAGAATATCCTTAAGGATGTTTTGTTTTGCAAAAGGTTATGATTAGCATTTTTCATTGTTGCAGCATGTGGCACCACTTACTGGTGTTTCTGCTCCTGATGTCATTCATCATCACTGACTGTGGGTCAGGAACTACTTCTCTCCTAATATTTCTCAGGGTTTTTCTGTCCTTTAATTTTGGAAATTGAATGAGATGTACATGGAGATGGACTCTTTTAGAGGTTTATCCTGCTGGGGTGTGGCTGAGCTTGAATGTGTTACATTTATGTCTTTTATAAGATTTGAGGAGTTTTTCATCACTATTTTCTCCATTTTCTCTAGCCTAACAGTCTTTTTCTTTTCCCCTGGAAATCCACAAATTTTAGACTTTTAATGTTTTGTCCTCCATGAGGCTCTGTTAAAACACCATTCTCCTCAGTTGTTCAGGCTTAATTGTTTCCACAGATTAGTTTTGCTTCACTGTCTCTCGAATCATCTTTGCTCTTCTGTTGAGTCTTTTCAGCAGGGTGGGATAGTTTTCTAGATATAAAATACTGTATTTTCATGTTTTAATGTGTTCATTTTGTTCTCATAATTTCTTAGTTTGGTGTATGGACTATTCTAATGCATGGCCATGGCCTAACACCCAGGTTGCATCTTTTCCTCCAACTCTCTCCTCTTCAGAATCCTCCTAATTCTTTATGTAGAGAAAAGTTGCTCTATGTTGTTTATTTCAGGGTGGTGTAGGTATCCTTCTGGGCTACACCCCAACCGCTTCACGGCTGAAGCAGCCAGCATACAGAATGCAATTTCTTTCAGGCAACTCTTACGAACCAGGTCATGTAGCATCAAAGAGATTTCATTCTCCAGAGATACACTTCCTTCCTTCTTCTCTTTCTTTCTTGCAAAATACTATTTTTTCATATATAGACTAAATTATGTAAGAATGGGATAATAAAAGCAGTTGTTGAGTTGTGCTGAGTCCTGAGGACCTGAGCCAGTTCACTGCCTTTCTTTACTTTTTAGTCTTTGAATGTTTCATATATTTTCTAGGTTTTAGTTGGAACTAATGAGAAGAGAAGAGTAGGAGCTGTTTACCCTATCTTATCTTGATTCATCAATAATAATTTTTAAATAACACTTGAAATGGACCATTCAAAAGAGTATTGAGCATATATTACTCATAAGGTTAACAAATTTAAGGAGGGATAGAAAGAGGACAGGATTGTGAAAAAGCTCCCTAAGCCTGAAGACCCTGAAGGACAAGCAGGAACCAGTGTGGGCTGTAAGTTTCTCATCTTGGAAACTTTCCCTCTGGTGTCCCACAAGGGATTTATCTTAGTTAAGGTTTTTATGCTGTGATTAAACATCTTGACCAAAAAAAAAGTTGGGGAGAAAAAGGTTTATTTAGCTTACACTTCCATATTTTGCTTGTTGATTATTGAAGAAAGTCAGGACAAAAACACAAACAGGATCCTTGAGGCAGCAGCTGATGCAGAAGTCATGGTGAGGGCAATGCTTGCTGGCTTGCTTCACCTGGCTTGCTCAGCTTGCCTTCTTATAGAACCCAGTCTACCAGCCCAGGGATAACATCACCCAAAATGTGCTGAGCCCTCCCCTATTGATCACTAATTGAGCAAATGCCATAATAGATATACACACACTTTATATATATACATATAAAAAATATGTATATAGATCCATGTATGTATATCTGTATGTATATATATATGTTGTATATATATCTGTATGTATGTATGTGTGTGTGTGTACATATATATACATATTTATCTATCTCTCTATATATAGATATGTATATATATGGAGAGGAGATTCATTCTATTTGTTCTGTTACTCAAAGAAACCTGAATACTACATTGGTTAACATGGAACTTATATTCCACATAGAAATGTTTTATAAACTCCTTGTGGTGTGTGCCTGTGTGTGTGCCTGTGCCTGTGCGTGGTGTTGTGTGTGTGTGTGTGTGTGTGTGTGGTCATATATGTGGAGATCAGAGATCAACCTTGACTTAAGTTATTGCTTAGGAATTGTCCACCTGTATTCTTTTGTGTTTTTGTTTGTTTGTTTGTTTGTTTTGCTTTGAGACACTGTCTTCTCAGTGAGATTCCTGTCTCTGCTACCCAAGCACTGGGATTATAAGTATAATGCTTTCTACACCTGATTCTTAACATGGGTACTAGTGAGAAACCCAAGTCTTCATGATTGTACCAGCAAGCACATTACCAAATGATATACATCGATAGCCCTGATTTTTTTGCTTGTTTGTTGTTTTAATACAAGGTCTCATTTTTGATATAGAAAAATTAAAAATGAATTAATTGAACTTTGTGGTAGTTATATAATCTCCGTGCCTTCTGATAAGTGTTTTGTCTCCTCACAGTTCCTGGGGTGAATTTTTCAGATTCTATCCTGAGTTCAGCTACATGCTAGTTTACATGTGTTTCCTAATCTCCTCTTTATTCTAGCCTCCTCTCCTTCAGTCCTCCTGCTTTCTTCCCCAATGTCTCCTTCAGCATCTACCTTGACTCTCTCTTGAGCCCCTATTTCCCAGAAATCTCTCTATCCCTGATGGATTTCCTACCTTCTATATCCTGCCTCATTAGCCATAAGCTTTTTTATTAAGAGATGATAAAATTTATATTCTCTCTCTCTCTCTCTCTCTCTCTCTCTCTCTCTCTCTCTCTCTGTATGTGGGTGTGTGTGTCCTCTCCTTCCTTCCTCTCTCCCTCCTTCCCTCTCCAACTCTCTCCCTCTCTCCCTTTATCCCTATCTCCCTCCCCCTTTCTCCTAATTCCTACCTCGTCCCCCCTTTACCCTTCCCCTTCTTTGTTTTATAACCCAATGAATGAAATTTGTGCTACACACATATTCATATAGTTAAGATTATCCACTTCAAAAAAGAAAAGTGACTATCCCCCAAAAGCCATTAATAGCCCCACTCCGTGCTAGAATTTAATTGGCTTGCTATTGTGCTGATCTTAGTATGCAATCATAGTTTCTGAGAGTTCATGAATAAACAGCTCTGCCATACAAGACAACATTGTTTCCTGTTGTCACCGTGGCTTTTGCCCCCTCTCCATGATTGTTCCTTGGGGGGGGGGGTGATGGTGTTGTTTGTTTTGGGGGGGAATTTTTTTTTATTTTTTTTTTGTTTTTCTTTTTCACCTCCCCTCAATCATCCCAAACAACTCCCCTTCCCCCTTCCTCATCCTCAAACTGCCCCCCCCTTACAAATGCAACCATTTTCCCCTCTTTTCCCCCGGAAAAAGGCAGGCCCCTTTCCCCAAAAAAAAAAAAGGGG